>RJWM01002096.1:0-136207 GCA_004363535.1 Dasyprocta punctata | reverse complement strand
CTGGTCTAATCATATTTTATAAGTTTTTATTATATACAATTTATAATGAAATTCCATTGAACAGCTAATGGTTGGCTTCTAATTATTCAATATGTAAATAATTCAGAGCAATTTGAGAAGAGGAATTAAATATAGAACCCCAGACTAAGGGAATTTTCTCCTGCCTGTTCTTGTCTTTCCTTCAGTAATCCTTATCTTTCCCCTACTGCTTCAGCTTCTTTATTGCTCCTCCACTGATTTGGTTATCATAATCTTTGCAGCATTTCAAAACACTTCAAGTTCTCTCTGCAACTTTCTAAAAAGTCAATAAAATGGCTATTAGACATTTTATAATTAAATGTTCTTTTAACTTTTTTTCTCATTTAAACCAGTGTCTTGCCCTATTACAACTCTCAACCTTTAGAATATTCTATCTGCCACAGAAGTTAAATGCACAGCAAAAACTAGATATAGTTTACAAAGAAAAGGTTATGAATCAAACATATGTCTCTGAGGATCAGAAACAAGAAAACTTAGGAAGCTGCATACATTTAAGTTTGTTCATGTATGAAGAACATTTAATATTTATAAGGTGCTATGGAGAATTTAGAGAATTAAAAGATAAAACCTTCCCTGCATTTGTTTTCCTTCAATTCTATGTTTGCACACTTTAGATTTGATACCAAATTTATCAATTATCCAAGGTAAAACTTTCTTCTGCTTCTGATTTCAGTCTTTGTATCAAAAGTATTGCTGCAAGCCAGGCGTGGTGGCACATGCCTATAATCCCAGTTTCAGAAAGCTGAGGCAAGAAGGTAGTTGTGAGTTTGAGGCCAGCCTGGGCTACAAAGTGAGCTGAAAGCCAACCTGAACTGCACAGTGAGACGTGTCTCAAAAAGAGAGAAGAGAAAGAGACAGAGACAGACAGAGATCGAGAGACAGAAAGAGAGAGTATTGCTATTCTCCCTGTTTCCTGAGATTAAAACCTTGAAGTTGTGTTTGACTTGTTTGACTTATCCATCAATCCTCACATTCTAAATTACTAATAATTTAAGTGTATTTACTGAGCAGCTGTGTGCTAAGAAATATCCCTACCAGACATAAAATCATTTCTAAATCCTGTAAAATGAAAGAATACTTATTGTATAGCTGGGCCAAGATTATATGTTATAATAGGTAAACTCAAAATCACCTCAGAGTTAGCTCTATGTAAATTATAATTGCCAACACACTACACTAACTTTAATCATTTAACTCTTACGTTAATGCTTTATCCCCATATCTCTGCCTTGAATTTTCCAATAGTCTTCCTATTCTGCTTGCTAATAAGAAGAAACTTTCTGAAATTCTTTTGCCTGATCCCAAGTTAGTATTATACTGAACATAGAAAATTTGAAAGCTTTCCCTCTGAGACTGGGACAAAATAAGGATGAGCACTTTTGCTTCTTGTATTTAACATAATACTGGGAGTCCTAGCCAAGCAGTTTGGCAAGTAGAAGAAATATGGCATCAAAATTGGACAGGAAGAAGGGATATTGTCCGTTTTCAGGTGATATGATGCTACATGTAAAAAGCTACAAAAACCCCAGCAAGAATATACTGTTAAAAACTAATAAATGCTGAGGAGAACAAGGAAGGTGGGAAGGGATGATTATTCAGTATGTACAAAGTTAAAATTAGGTAAGAGTAAGATTTGATGTTCTGTTGAACAGTAGGGTGATTATAGTTAATACTAATATACGGTATGTTTTAAAATAGAAGACAGTATTCTTAATGTTCTCACCACAAAGTGATAAATATTTGCAGTAATATGCCCATTACACTGATTTAGATAATATACTGTATATATATATATATATATATATATATATATATATATATATATGTATGTATCAAAACATCATGTTGTATCCTGTACCTACATGTAACAATTATTCAATTAAAACAAAAGTCAAAAATAAATAAAATTCTGTGTCCAATGATCAACATTGAGTTTTAGTATATTTTATGATAATGAAGGTTTTTGGCTAGTAATAATAAACGTTAATTATAACCTAAAACTCTCCATTGTTAGGATACTTTTTATATGTTTTGGGGGAAACCACTCCAAAGTACTCCCTCTCTCAATCTATAACTCTTTATTGTACTTACTAACATTTAATGTATACAAGTTCTAGATTAACTTTGGATATCTGTGTTTGGAATTTGTGCACATCTTTTATTTCACTTTTATAACCCATGTCATGGAACAGAAGGGGTCATTCTTAGATGGCTGCAGTCAATGTTTTGCCACTCCTTTGATACGGCATTCACCTTAATCTATTTCATCAGTTCCAGTACACAAAAAAACATATGCCTATATCTTCATGGTATCTCCTGCAAAAAGAGTAATTTTTTTTCTTCCTACTAAAAACCCTGGTCTAAAAAAATAAAAAAATAAAAAAAATAAAAAAACTAGGGCTGGGAGTCTGGCTCAGTGGCTTAAGCGCCTGTCTGGCAGGCATGAGGCTATGAGTTCGATGCCTGGTGCTGCAAAATTAATTAATTAATTAATTAAAATAAAATAAATAAAAACCCTAGTCTAACTGAAAGCTTGAAATGAATAGTTAGTTTCTAAACCTTAGCTAAGAGATTGGGAATCTCTAGGAATAAAGGGACAATTCTGAAAAAGTATGGAGTCTGCAGCAATTGACTTTTGGTCATGCCATTACAAACTGAAGGCAAAAGGAGCGGTTTAATGTGCAGAACTATTTCAGGAAGAAGTACATTCTCAAAGAGAGCCTGCTTAAAGGTGCAGAGGTTTGATCAGTTATGAAAGTCTTTAAACTGTCACTGATTTCAGGTCTTAACTCTAATTGCTTTAGATGGAGCTGTCTCATGCTCCACTTTAATGACTTCCCGAACCTCCCACATCACTTAGTCTGGGCTTTGCTTTCAGGCTCCTACTAGGACAATCAAAGGTAATATAAAATTTGTTCAAATTCATTTCTGCATTGTCTTGATTCATCTACATAAATCCATTAGGGAGCAGCAGGATGACATAAAAAATTCTTTATTTAAAAATGTCAAAGGCAATCAGAACCATATTTGAAAAGCCTGGATCTTTCCATTCCTTATTCTGTGGATTTGCTGGCATAGGTATAAGTCATAGGTGACAAATACAAAATAGATCCATAATACTTGTCCAAAAATGACTTAAGTAGCTGATACTTTACCCTGATCTCCCTTCCTCACCTACCCAAGGTAATGTTGGTGATGGAGGAGAAGGAAGAGGAGGAAGACACAGGAGGAAATGACCAGAGTTTGTGTGTGTATGAACTTCTAAATTAAAATAATGAGTTGTTATTGCATAGATTTGAACATATGGTCAACTCAGTTATTTAAAAAATCTAATTTGTCAGAAGGTAAAAAGAAATAATGATGGAGCAATTAGCTCTCTGAACTTGTTTCTTAATTATCCAGGCAAGACTGCTTATGATGTCCCTTTCCTGGGTTCCATTGGCAGTTCAATAATTAAAGGTCAGCAGAGAACATTTGTCCCAAGGAGACATAAAGTCAAAATGGTAAACTCAGAATATAAACCTGAAGTCTAATGTGAGTACAAGTTCATGGTGCAGAACTAGCAGTCTAGAGATTTTATAGCCTTTATGTTAATCATAGAATTTATTCTATTTCATAACTCTAAAGCCCATTAACTGGCCATGAATGGTAGTCTAATAATCTAGATATTGAACTCCAAACTGAGAATGTGCCCAGCGACATTGCCTGAGTGCTTATTCCCAAGAATAAAACAAACCCTAAGGTTACATTAGGTTGATGTTAGGGAGCATTTCAGAAATTAGTCAGTATCTTCATCCCATCTTACAAGTGGTAAAGTCGTAGTTGTCACTATGTCGATAAGTGGAACTTCACAACATGAAACAGTGGCAGAGTTGGGGCCTGGGAACAAGCTCTGCCTCTCGTTTCCCCTCCGATGTCTGAACTAAAGTTCTGTGATGGAGATGACCAAAGGCAAGCAAGAGCTTCCCAAACTCTAGTGGTGAGAAATCGCTTCCAAGAATAAACCTTTACCTGTCCAAGTGCAACTACACTGAGAACTCTGGTTTTCTTCATGTTGTATCCTGACCCATAATACCCAGCTGTTTATACAATAAAACAGATCTACTTCTAAAAGTTTTTTTTGTCTTCGTAACAATCCAAGCAAGACAGAGGATGTTCTGTCAGTATCTTGAGATCTTTGTTGTCTGGGCATAGCTACTCTTGCAAAAAGAGTATTTCAAGGAGTTATCTGATTGTTCATATAACTTCAAAATAGCTGTTTTCTTTTCCACAATTACCATTTAAAAATACCTAGAACCATATGAAATTTTTCTTTCAGTTACTTTAATAAAGTTAATTCTTGTTTGAGAGAATTTTTGCACTTTATTTCCAGGAAAAAAAAATAAGTACAGAAAAAGTATGAAGTAAGTTTAAATGACCAATTCATTTTACTTCATATGTTCCTTTTCTTTCTTTCTTTCTTTCTTTCTTTCTTTCTTTCTTTCTTTCTTTCTTTCTTTTTTTTTTTTTTTTTGGTACTAGGGATCAAACTCACAACCTCACACTTGCCAGGCAGGCGCTTATGCCACTGAGCTAAATCCCTGGTCCCATATGTTATTTTTTGAATACACAATTTATTTCTGGTATACTTTCATCTTCACTTTTAGAAACATACAACAAAAGACATACATATTTTCAGTAGAATAGACTAAAGTAAGCTTTTACCTCATTTATCTAATTAGAAATTTCCCCCCAAACCTGCTTTTGCTCATATTATGTTTCCCTATTTGATGTTATATATTATAATACCTATATTTGGGAAATAAAATTGTTAGGGCACTATATTTGGTCAGGATAATAAAGAAATCAATTTAGGAGAAATAACACATCAGTTAACTTTTTATGCTTTACCAATACAAGTACTTACTAGTTCCTATAAGTTTTCTTTGTCACCTAATATTTTGGTTAAAATTTTTATTTGATAAATCTAAAAATAAGATGAATATTCACATTCATGACTGTCATTTATCATAATTTTAGAGACCACAATTATCTAATAAAACAGGGAGATTGAACTAGTCTGCTCAGATTGCCAAAGCAAAATCCTCAGACTGGGTGTTTTAAACAATAGAGATTTATTTTCTCATAGTTATGTAGTTCAAGAAGGCTAAGATCAGGTTTCAGTAAGGTAGGTTTCATCATGAGGCTGTTTCTTTTGGCTTTGGGGCAGTTCACACCATGCCCTGCACTCACATGACCTCCTCTTTGAGTGCACACAGAAAGAGAGGGTACTATCTAGTGTCTTTACCTACTAGGACCCTAAGCCTGTCGAGTCAGAGTAATATCCTTAGGACTTCATTAAATTTCATTACTTCCTTAGAGACCTTTCTCCAAATGCAACCGCACTGGGTGCTAGAGCTTCAGTGTATGTATGGTGGGAGGATACAAACAGTTCATAATGGGAAGCACATAAAAACTTTTGAAGCTAGGTATGGTGGTACACACCTGTGATCCCAGTATTCTGGGAGGCTGAGGCAGAAAAGTCCCAGGTATGTGAACAGGCTGGGCAATTTGTCAACTTAATGAAACTCTGTCTCAAAATAAAAAATTATAAAGCACAGGGGATGTACCTTAGTGTGAAAAATGTTAAAAGTTAGACTGAACCCCAAATTCTTGTACTGCCAAAAAGAGTACCTTTTCAGGTCTGAAGTTATATTTAACTTAATATCTGTCTATCTATATGTATATAGACAGTTATATATGAAAATATTAAAATGGCAAGTCCCTAACTTACAAAGAAGTTCCATTCCAGGAAAATGTTTGTAAATCAAATTTGTTTGTGGGTTGTACAAATCTTTGACCCAAATACACCATGTGTATTTCTTTGCACTTTCTAGCAGCCCCCCTCACATCACCACTGCTTTTGCTCTGTCTCCCAGACGTCCTTGACTCTGATTGAGCACGGCACTTCTGTGCACTATCGCACTGTACACAGCAGCACAGCTGTGACAATGTGCAGCAGATATGTGAGCTACTTCTGCGATTTGCTCACACCTGTGAATGTTGGTAATCCGAGATCTGTTTGTATCTGTGAAAGTGCACAACTTGAAAGTTGTATGCCAGTGACTTAGTGTAGATATTTATACACAAGTAAGCATATGCACATATATTTCTCTGTCAACGAAGAGGGCCTAGAAACAAACCTGAATATTAAAGAGTACCACTATCTTCCAGATGCAGCTTCTAATTGCATTGTCCAATTTAAAACAAAACAAAAAACTCAGTGGAGATGTGGATGATTCTAGGAGTAAGGTGGAAAACATTCAAGATGAGCTGAGGCTGTTTTGTAGTGTCAAGAAGTGAAAAAGGCAAAATAACCCACGATGATGAAGATATACCAAAGAAACACAGCAGAAAAAGAACCACCAATGCCCAATGAAATAATTATGTTGTGTTAAATTATAGCCCAAAGTATAAAATAAATATTCACAGATCCATACAGTAGATAGATAGATAGACAGACAAATGCAGACCAGTTAGATTTTGTAGTTTCCCATGCAAAAGAATGTACGTTGATATTCTGCTGTTAATAAGGTAAAGCGTAACTCTCTACTTCTTAAGTGTGGTCTGTAGTGAGAGATTTCTTTTTCAAAGTGTACGCTGAACAGGGAACTAACTTGATAGTAGAGAAATGTGGCCCAATTTTACAATCCGCAGGTCGAAGTAATGTTGCTGGATGTGGTGAGAATGGCAGTTTACCACTAAGAACTTTTTATCCTGGAAAGCATAACCCCAGTCGAATCGTGGGAAAACCATCAGTCAAATTTCACGGAAGAGCAGCGTATGGTATTCCTGATTACTCTTAAAATTCTCAAGGCATGCAGCTCGGAAACCAGATTAACCTGAGACAGTGTTGCAGGCTTAAAGAGCCCAAAATACTACCCCACCTAAATACAGTGTGTTCTCTTGGATAGGATCCTGGAAAACAAAAAGGACACTAAGTAATAACTAGTCAATCTGAATTAAGTATGGATTTTAGTTAATAATCTGTCAATAGTGGTTTATTAATTGTGATAAATATACCATTTGATATATTAATAATATAAACTAGATGAGGAATTTATAAGAACTCTTTGTATTCATAGTTTTTCTGTTATTTTGACACTATATAAATTATAAAGGTTATTTTCGAAAACCGCCCTCATATTAAAATAGCAAATTGTAAAGCTCCCTAATTTCAAAGCACAGTGGCAAATTTGACCCTGGAAAAGTAGTTGCAATGTCTTGACCTTGAATTCTTCCATTAAATAAAAGATATAAAAAGTATGTTATGTCAATAAAATTGGGTGGATTTCAACTGAAATAAGTGATATTGAATTAGAGGTGGAAAGAAAAGGACTTACTACATTTTCACTGCAGGTTATCTAAATAGATGGATGTTTAAAAAAAACTCTCCCTCTCATTGTATTCGTAATCCTGGCCTGGTGGAAGGTGTCTCATAAATTACAAAAAGAGAAGGAGAGGGAAGAAGAGATCCTGAGTTTTCTACGGAGATGGAATAGGAATATTACTTACACATTTTACTTCATTCAGTTTTCTAGTATATGGGAAAACTTCTACAGAAAAACGATATGTCAGATTACAGAGAGTAATCATATAGATAAAATTAAGTAAATGAATTTAAATTCAAGAAATTAATGATGTATTACTAGTCATTTTATTTGTGTCTATACATCAGACACACATATACAGATAGATACATATATTGTCCCACTAGAGATAGAATTTTCCCAGAAGAAAATAAAAAAACATGAAAACTGAGAGGGAACATTTATAGTAATCTTTAAATGTATGAATTTTCCCAAAAAAGAAACATTTTTGACATTTGGAAAAAAGTAATTTTAGTAAGCAAAGTTTTATTCTAAATTATCTTTCAGCTACCAAAACAATAGAAATAAGTTTCATAGTTGCTGGCTATAGTATACCCAAAATTTAAAGATATCATATTAATAACATATTCCAAAATCAAGTTTTTCAAAGAATTCATTCTGGGAAATGCTATCTAATATTAGGGGTATGTTAAAATCTAATTAAAATTTCTAATGAGATTCTGGAGCTAAAAGTTAAGATATTTTCCAATAATTATTATAAAAGAAAATATTTAGTCCTCTATTGGGGGCACCTCCTTCAAGGACATGAAATTCCAAAATTTTTAGATACGTATTTTGTTATTAGGAAAACAGTCACTCAAATTTTCCATTTGAAAGGGTCAAAGTAGCAAATAATTCTGTATTTTGGAGAAAAACGTAAGATTTCTTTCCTAAAGGCTGTTACTGTGTGATGAAAAATCACCAGTAGTCTTAATCCAGTATTATCATCATACTGTTTTCACAAGAAATTCTCTACACAAAAAAGTTAATACATATGCCTGAGTAACATTGTTAATGGTGTATAATTTTTAAATGTTATCTGTATGTTTCTTAAGAAATGACACTAACAAAACTTCAAGAAAAGTATATTTTTCAGCAGAGGAGAGCATTAGTATATATTACAGGATCATATTTGATATTTCTGTGATCTTACATAACTAAGTATTAAATTTTCTGTGTGAAAATTTGCCTATGATCACTTCATATTTAAACAATTTGTGATTTTAGCACACTGTTGACAAAAAAACTGTATCTTACAGCTGTGGCACAGAGGGACTCTTGGCCCAGATAATAAATATTTATTGATCACCAGGCTGAATGATGTTAGAACATTGATCACTAACTGGTATGGTTGAATGTGCCCCTAAATTTTCTGTTTTAAACATTTAGTCCCCCAATCTATGTTAACATTAGCTAGGGGTGGTCTTTCAGGGGGTAATTAGGGTTGGTTGAAGTCATAAGGTCAGCCCCAATGATGACATTAGTGGTTTCATAGAAACAGAAAGATGTGCCTCCCTTGGCCAGCGTGCTTACTCTGTGTGACTATGTGACGTCCTTCATCAAGTTCCAGTATAGCAAGAAGGCCTCACCAGATGCCAAGAAGATGCCAGTGCCATGCCCTTTTAATTGCTAATCTCCAGAACTGAGACAAATAAACATTTTTCTTTATAAATTACCTGGTCTTAGGTATTTTGTTTTAGCACCAGAAAATGGATTCTCAATATTATAAATTATTTCCAAATGTTAATTTTTATTGTTCCTGCTACTCATTGTACTTTTAGTCAAGGTTTTTTCATACAAAATCATTAACCAAATTGGTACCTATCTTGAAATTTAAGGCTTACAAATTCTGAAACATAATTATAAAGCATAAGTCATTAATAAATGGCTTGAAAACATTTATAATTTTAAGGAATTAATTATAAGACCTGAAATTTTAAAGTCCTAGAAGAAAATATATGGAAAACTTCATTCAGTCTTCACAAAAATTCACCATATCATAGGCAATGGAAGCAAAAATAAATGAGGCAGACTACATCAAACAAAAAACTCTGTACAGCAAAAGAAACAATCAACAAAATAAAAAGGTAATATTCAGAGTGGAAAAAAAAGACTGTATGTTTTGTAAAGGGTTAGTTTCCAAAACACATAAGAAACTGATACAATTCAAAGGGAAAAAACAAAATAACCCAATTAAATAGTGGGTAAAGAATATGAATGAACAATTTCAAAAGAGGACATAAAAATGACCAACTGGGCCAGGTATGGTGGCACACACCTGTAGTCCCAGAACTCAGAAGACTGAGACAGGAGGATCAACATAAATTTAAGTCCAGCCTAGGTTACATAGTGAGTTCAAGGCCAGCCTGAACTACATAGCTAGACCTTGTCTAAAAAAAAAAGAAAGAAAAGAGAAAAAATGCAGTCCCAGGAATAGAACCAAGAAAAAGCTAACTCCTTCCTTTGAGCCAGTGGCAGTTGTGGACTGGGCCAACCCCTTCCTGTGAGCCAGTGGCAGCTGGGCCAACCCCTTTCTATGAGCCAGAAGTACTCGTTGATTGGGCCACACCTTTCCTCTGAGCCAGTGGCAACCATATGTCCCAGGAAGAGAACCAAGAAGAAAAAGAAGCTAACCACTGCCAGTGAGCCAGTGGCAATCATGGGCTGGGCCAACCCCTTCCTGTGAGCCAGCTGGAGTGGATACAATATGTAGTATAGCTATTCTGGGGGATTTCCATCTGAAGGTGGTACCCATTGTTAATTCCCTATTATCTTGCTTTAAATTCCTATATTTTCATTGTTTTGTTTCATTTGGATTTATTCTCTTTTGTTTGATTTTATTGTGTTTTGTTTGATTTTATCGTATCTGATGGCGTGGGCAGCTATTCCAAAGATTATAAGATATATTGTGGTATCTATTGTTGATTTTGTCTTATCTTGTTTTGAAATTCTGTATCAATTTTGTTGTTTTGTTTTGATTGGTTTTATTCTGTTTTATTTTGCTTGGTTTTATTCTCTTTAAAAAAATAACAAAAAATGAGCAACAGTCATATAAAAATGTTATCAATATCACTAATCATAAGAGTAATGAAAATCAGAACTATAAGGCCATAACACCGCATAATTGTGAGGATGGCTATCACCAAATACAGTAGTACCTCAGTTCATGAATGCTTTTGTTTGTAAACAATTTGGTCCACAAGCAGAAGTATTTAGCAAAATTTCATTTTTGTTTGCAAACCCTGTATTGAGTTACCAACATGACTGCAGCCATCTTTCCTACCTAAATGCAAACATGGCTGTCTTTCCCAAAATTGTAGAACAAATTAAGTTTGTGAACTGAGGTACCCTGTGCACATGAAATAAGTGTTGGCAAAGGGGTGGAGAAAAGAGAATCTTTGAGTACTTTGTTGGAAATATAAATTAGGATAACCATCATAGAAAACATTATGAGCTACTACATGATTTGGCGTTCCCAATCTGACTATGTATATCCAAAAGAAATGAAATCAATATGTCAAAGAATAAGCTGCAGACCTATATTCTTTGCAGACTTATTCACCACAATGTGCAAGAAATAAAACAACAAACTATGTCCATCAATAGATGAATGAATAAAGAATATATATATATATATATACATACATATATGCATATATGGTACATATATATCTATATATCTATATCTGTATATTTATATCTATATCTGTATATTTATGTCTATATCTATGTATTTGAAACACATCATATGACCTTAAAAGCAATAAATTCTGCCATTTGTAGCAATATCAATATGACAAAACATTATGCTAAATGTAATAAGTCAAACACAGAAAGGTCAATACTGTATGATCTTAGAATCTAAAATATCAAATGTGTAAAACCCAGAAGTAGACTGATGAGTAGAGATGTTTCTCAAAAGATGCAAAATGTCAGTTATAAGACCAATATATTTTGGGGAATTTATGTACAATATTGTGACCATACATAATGATAGTGTAGTGTTTACTTAAACCTTGATAAGTGAGTAAATTTTAAGTGTCCTCCATGTACCACCATTCTCATATTCCACAGTAATTGTAGATGGTGAGGTACATAAAATCATCACATTGTGTACCTTGAATGTATACAGTCACTTTTATTTAAAATTCAGTATAGTTGGAAGAAAAAGATCTTACAGTTTTGCAGCTTGATAAAAAAAATTATGTTGCTAACTGTTTAACTTGGCCAATCAAGCAAATTCATTTTATCATGTTTATGTATTGGGGTATATATTTGCACGAAAACTTTATAAATTTCTAAAGGCAGATGTTGGTGTAAATTTTTATCATTTTAAAAATTAGAATTTCATTTGTATTTGTGCTCTAGAAAGTGACTACTAACCCATTTTGCTTGTTACTGAACTCTATGTCTATGAAATTTACTCCCAAGAAATATGATATTCATTTAACTTATTCATGAACTTTAAGCACATTATTTTCTACTGCAAGATAATAGTCATAGCAATTGTGCTGGCTAATCTTGATAGCCAAGTCATTTAGACTGAAACTCCTGAGCCAACCATCCATGGACCAAAACTTCTGAAACCACGAGACAGATAAACTACATCCTCTTCTAAGTTTTGCTCATTGGGCGTTTGTTCTAGCAATGGGAAAGTTCATCAGTATAACAATAAATACACCTTAACTCAATTATAATCCATAATAAAGTATAAACATCATATCATTTAAAATTTTTTGCATGAATGCTTTCTTATTTTATGTGACATGTGTAGATTTACCACAATGAAGATCAAGCACTAGTGGAGACACACAGATTTGTAGACGGTTTTAAACTATTCACTGTGGTAGTTGCATATAAAAATCATTTAGCAAAATATTCAGCACAGTATGAGAATAGTGATATTGTGTATAGTGAAGGTGTAAAATGGAGAGATCGTTCTACTTATAACATACATAGCATAGCATAATATATGTAAAATAAAATAGCATAAACCTGCTAAAATATGTTTAGAAATTGCCTCCAAAAATCAAATTTCAGACTGACTTATGAAAATTTTAAAGAAATAATAAAGAAAATGATACAACTTTATAGAACTTTTTTTTCTGTGACAACACACTAGAAAGAGAAGTAAATTGGTCTGACTGAAGTCTTCATTTCTCAAGCTTGCTCTTATAAACCTAAATGTGGCAGAGAAATTAAAATCTTAATAGGAAATCTTGTGTTGCATTTTAACATTATATATCCCTGTTAAGCAGGCTTATTTTGTCTCCCAGCATTTTGTTTCAGACTTTGGAAAGCAAATGTGAAAGTGAAGATTGGAAAAAAAAAGTTATGCTTTCAAAGGCATCTCGGAGCAAATAAATGGATTCATTTTTACTGTTGAACTAGCACCTTCTTACTAGGAAAAACAGTGGCAAGGTCATTTCCTAAATTATAGTTTACTCCCTGAGTATGAAATACTCACTTCAGATACATCTTCACGTGAAAAATGGATTTATGCAAACATTTTTCTTAGGAATATATTCACTGCATCTTATTCTATTGATATATCTCAAAATTACTGTATGCAATCATTTAAGATTTCAGTTTGCTCCACAATTGACCCTGTGTTTATCCATTTTATTAACATGATTCATGCTTAGCCAAAATGTGTATAAACTCACAAAAATTACTGAGAAATCTTTCAAGGTCATGAGTTTTCAAAATAATTCTGCCATGAAGAATAATGTACTGAATAATTTTTTCCTTTGTGGCCAAGATAGTCTCTATGAAGTCTGACTGAATGGAAAATTATCAAGTAACTTACAATCTGTCAAACAGCAAACTTTAGATATATTACATAATCTAGCACTAAATTTTATAGTGCTTATTATAAATATTGTAGGAATTACAGGAGAGTAAAAGGTGATGGTGACACAGTAATTAAGAAAAACAACTGGGCCATTTTTAAATGGGACTGGCACATAAGCATCTTGCCAAACCTTTCTGTCCTTATACATAATAACTTCATAGATCAATGTGGGATACAGATGTGAATAACTACAGTAAAATGTTATTAAGCTTAAAATAAGGAAATAAAAAGGTAGTCACCTGATTGAAAAAAAATTGGACTGTGGAAAGCAAAATAGGCTCTATGGAGTATGTTTTATTTGAATAATATCAAGAAATGTTTAAGACTGTCAAGTGAAAAAATTTAATTAGAAAATGCATGTCCATTAAAGGAATTAATGTACACAAAGACTGAGAATTATGAACAGGCCTTATGAGCTCTATGGCAATTCTGTAGAATTGGATATGGGGGTGCATAATGGAAAGAGACACAGATAACACTGAGACATCAGTAGTGGCAACATTATGAAGTCAAGGCCATGCAGATGATGCAGAAGAGTTTGGAGTCTTCTCTATGGTTGATAGAAAAACCACATCTCAACCGATCTCCATCTTATATCAAAAAGAAGTGTAACAGCTGAGAAAGCAGGTCCACCACAAGACTCTCCTGGAAACAGTAGAATATATTTTCACAAGTGCAATAAGGAGAAATACTTAGAGCAAGACCTTAATAAAATTTGTTTGCTATAATTATCATAGTAGAATAAAGATGAACTCAAACTTTAAAAAAACCCTTTTGGAATTTATTTTAATAGTTGAAATAAAGGTTTAAGTCAATAATAATGGAGAAAATAGAGAACAGTGAATTTTGGATATATAGGTATAAATTAAAATTGATAGACTTTTGATCAATTAAATGTGTATAGAAGAAGATGAGAGAATGTCTGGACTGATTGAACAGAATTTCTCACAAAGATTTTTTGTATACTGACATTATTTAGCATAGAGAATTCTGTAGGAGGGGAAGTATTTTTATGGGAAATAGGAATGGAAATGAAAACTATACAGAGAGTTCAATTTTGATCGTGTAAAGTTTGAAATTCCTGCAGCAAACAAGAAATTACAGAGTTCGTTTGTGTACTAAGAAAAGAAGTTAATTTACAGATACTATCAGGGCTCAGTGCTCAAAGAAGAGGTGAGGCCATGAAATAAATGAGATAATGCATCTTTTCTGCTAAACTATAAAGAGAAAGAATGACAAAAGTTAGTGTCATAAGAAATGCAAACATTTAATAGTGATCCATCAGAGAACCCTAAGATGATGACAGAGGGAATGAGCTCGGTTAGGAAAATCCAGAAGCAATGCTGTCCAAGAAGACAAGGGAAGAATAGTCAATAAGATCAAGTACTTCAGAGAAATAAAATTAAATCTGAATAAAAGTGACCACTGGATTTAGTGCTTGCACAGTTACTGATGTCATATCAATGGCAGATGTAGAAGAGTGGCTGGAATGGAGTAAAACTTGATAAAATTAAGTAATATCTGGAGATAGCGAGAATAAAGGGCCATCAATGAGTGTTCTTTCAATTAGTTCATCACAAAAAGGAAATACTGAATGGAGGATTGATAAAACATTTGTAAGACATGTGTAGGATAGGTGAGTTTTCACCATTCTTTATAAAGAGAAATGAGAGGAGGAGAAATTATAACATAGAAAATAAAAGAAAAGCTAATACAGCAACATATGAGGCATGTAGGGTAGCATTTAACATCATGGAAAATGTAATTCACATCTTTTAAAACTGAGAAGACAGGTACTACTTGCAGAAAACACAGAGGAAGAGAGATAAGAAGATGAAAAAATGAAATTGGGCATGATGCTGCCTTTCTGTAATTCAAGCATTCAAGAGCTACTGTAGGATCAAGAGTTCAAGATCAGCCAGGCCCTTGGCAGGCCCCTTTTAAACAAACAAGCAAAGAAACAAGCAAGTGAGCAAGCCAGAGCAAACAGACAAAGGTTGAAAAATTGAATGATTTCCACTGTAAAAGAATATAAGTAAGCAATCATGAATGTTATTAATGAGTCTTCAAAACTATTCAAGGCAACCATGTGACGTTTTACATGACACACTAAATGTGAGAGAACTGGAAGTGGAATTTTATTTATATAACTATTAGTGAAAATTTATATTCTCATCTATCCAAGAATGATAGCAATCGGATTTGATAGATATTGTTCTATGTTAGCTTAATGCTAATACTTATAATAAAGCACCAGTGAAAAACTAATGCTGAATGTTCTTCTCTTGTGTGTCAGGTGCCATTTGTCTTATTTTCCAGAAGCCCTTTGATAAAAGCATCATTATCCAGATATAACAAAAAATGAAACTGAGATTCACTGAGGTTAAGGTTAAGTGGTCAAATAAGTAGTTAATAATAGAGCCAAGATCTTAGCACTGACATTTTTGAGCTTTCCATTTACTAAGCCACTTTGCCCTATAAGACTGTCATCAATTTTAGTATCACCTTTAAGTTAAAATTCTAGACAATTATCTTGATGGAGGATAATTAAAAGTATCACTTTGATACTTTTGTTTTCAAAAACTTGCCCATAAGTCCTATTTAGAAATGACTGAAGTGGTTGAAGGAATGGACTTCACAAGTGAATGAGAGGTTGGCAAATGTTAGTGTTTAATATCATTTCATTTTCCCTCTGAGTCTGATCATTTCTGAGAACATCTGACTAAAAACAAACCAGAACCTTAGAGAAAAAGAGAAAAAATAGCACTTGAACTATGGTAGGAGTCTACTTGTAATTGTACAATCATGTTAAGAGACGATGCTTTCAAAGTGCCTTAAAATCCAGATGATGGGAAAACTAGAAGAATTGCACTTAATTACCTCAACCATACTTAAACCTATAGGGCAAGTGTAGCCCTAAACAAGGGAATAAGGAAATGCAAGATCTCAAAGTCAGTATGGGACCCCAAAGAGAAAGTGTCTTATGTTTCATTATGTTGAATATTCTATTCCTCTGACTAATTCTGGACATTGATGACTAGAGCATAAACAGCATTTAGGAAAATGCAAATCAGAGATATTATTTTGATTTTAAAGTACAAAAAATAACTAGCAAAGTATCTCAATAAGATTATATCGTAATTGAGATTATATTATGGATGGATGATCTTCTATATGTAATGCATATTTATTTATGAAAATTCATATAACCATAAAAAGATGAAATATAGACAAGGAAATTATAACTATTGCTTGGTTATAATTTTCCCTCTATATAGGTATAATAAACCAATAAAATGAGGTACCCAGATGTATTCACTATGGACTATTGATCGCATAGGTTCAATATATTTGTAGTATATTTGCTACAGTTAGTGCAATACAATTAGAAAGATGCAAGCAGGCAGTGGTAAGGTTCATTTTATGGTAAAAAATAAACCTTTTGCCAGGCTCAGTAGAACTTTTTCTTCTTTCAATAACAAATTTCAAATGGAGTACATTTAATTAGACCAAATGGTCATGAGAGAAAGGCAGCTGCAGACTTATAAGCAGATAGTTGTGGAGAACACTGTCTTTTTTTGTTCTATTTGTTCTATCACTAGTGATAATTGAGCTTACTTCCTAGCAGTTGGAAACATTCTGTATAAAAGAAAATATAAAACTAAATTACAGATGTATGCTCAGCCTGAGAGAGAAAAGAAATGAGAAGATATAATTGAACCTGTAAAGGGTTCATTTGTAGATGGGACATTTTCTCCTGGGAAATGAGAGATCTCACAGAGATACAATGAATATAGTTCTGATTTATGGTAATTAATTCTGAATGTGGGTTATCTACCACACTGCTCACTATAGAAGATAAATTGTACAATGGAATTATCAGGGTCTAGGAAGTAAAATTAGCATAACCCTAGAAGCAAGTGAAGTTCGCTCCTCGTTTTCACACTGAAAGCATAGATCAAGCCATCCTGTCTTATTTCACTGCCCAGAGGTCCAATTATAAAAAGGAAATGAAGCAAAGAGAGAACAGCTTTCCTATGTATTCTTCCATGACATGAGTTTTTTTGGTTATCACACCAAGTTGAAGGAGAGATTGAGATACCCACTCCATTAACTCTGACCTCAAGATAAGAGTCAAATAATAGTAGGTATCATCCCCTGTGGAAAGATGTTTCTTTATATTCAGATTTAGAATGGTATAGTACAGTCTAAAGTATTAAGAAGTACACACATTTGTTTCTTAAAAAGGGGAAATTGACTGAATCACAGCTGCAAAACTCAGGCTTAACATTTATCCCTCAGCTATCTTAAGGAAAACAAATAATGGGCCATTTGCATTTAGTTTTTGAACTGCTAAATAGTAAGTTCTGTGTAACATACTAGAATCACTGTGTCAAAAGGGAAAATCATAAGGTAATCAGTACTATCTACTTAGAAAACAAACTATGTAGCCATTGACATACATTCAGAATCAAACCCAATGACTAAATTAATCAAATTTAAACAGATAACAGAAAAATGTAAATAATTTAAATTTTTCATAGCTCAAGATTTGATTTCCAACAAAATAATTTCTGAATTAGAAATGTTTGAATTATTTTCAAGTTATTTGTTATCTGTTACATTTTATTTCAGAGACCAGTTTTCAATTCATAGCAAAACCAAGAGGAAGATAGAGATTACATAAAAATCTTTTGTATTCACACATATATAGCCTCCTCCAATATCAATTTCCTCCACCAGACTGATGTTTGTTAATATTCAGTGAACTTTTGTTGACACATCCATATCATCCAAGGCATTTAGATTACAATAGGGATTATTTTGGTATTGTACATTCCATGACTGTGAGAAAATATGAAACAACCTTTATCCACCGTTACAGTGTCATGCAGAAATTCTTCACTAACCATGAAGTCCTCTGTTCCTCCTATTTATTTTTCCTTCCTAACCCCTAATAAACACTGAATTTTTTTTTCTTTCCATAATCTTGCCTTTTCTACAAGGTCAGATTGCTGAAATCATGCAGTATGTAAAATTTTCAGATTGGCTTCTTTCATTTATGAATGCATATTTATAGTTTCTCCAGTTTGTTCATTTGTTTGTTTGTTTGTTTTGTTTTAATTATGAGACAGGGTCCTCTGATCTAGTCCAGGCTGGCCTTGAACTCACGGCAATCCTCCCAAGTGCTGAGATAACAGGCATGTGCCACCACACCCAGTTCTCCATGATTTCTTCATGTCTTGATAGTTTATTTCTCTTATAATACTGAATAATATTCCATTGTATGAATATATTAGGATTTTACATTCACTTACTGAAGAACATCTTTAATACCTCTAAGTTTTACAATTATGAATAAAGTTTCTGTAAACATTCACATGCACATTTTTATATAGATGCGTTTTTACCTAACTTGGTAAATACCAATGATGTTGACTCCTGGGTTATATAATGATAGTGTGCTTAGTTTTATTTTTAAAAAAACCCAAAGTACCTTTTTACTGTAGCTGTACATTTTGCATTCAAATCATAATGAAAATGAGTTCCTGTTGCTCCATATTTTCTTCAGCATTTGATATTGCTAGTGTTTGGGTTTGGGGCATCGAATAGGTATGCAGTATCTTGTTGTTTGAATTTGAAATTCTCTAATGACATAGAAATGATATCAAAATCTTTTTTTTAATTTTATGTGCTTATTGTATGTCTTCATTTCTGCTTTGGTGAGATGTCTGTTCAGGTCTTACTCATTTGAAGTAAATTTGTTTATTTTCTTATTCAGTTTTAAGTATTCTTTGCATATATTGGATAATAGTTTATGCAAGATAGATAGATAGACAGATCTTTTGGAAATATTTCCTCACAAGCTGGTTTATTTTGTCTTCTCATTTTCTTCACAGTATGTGTTACAGAGCAGAAGCTTTTAATTTTAGTGGATACAGATATCAATTCTTGTGTTCATGGATCATGTTTTCTGGTGCATGCTCAAAATCACCTAGATTTTCTCACATGTATTTCATGACTTTTTATTTTATTTTTGGAGCTGTGATTCACTTCATGTTAAT
Source organism: Dasyprocta punctata (assembly GCA_004363535.1). Classification (NCBI taxonomy): domain Eukaryota; kingdom Metazoa; phylum Chordata; class Mammalia; order Rodentia; family Dasyproctidae; genus Dasyprocta; species Dasyprocta punctata. The sequence continues at coordinate 116,840 of RJWM01002096.1, read as the reverse complement.
ATTTGTGAGCAGCATAAGATCTGTGTCTAGTTTCATTTTCTTTTTCACATAGATGTCCAGCTATTCCAATGTGAAGACTATCTTTGCTCCATTACATTGTCTGGGGCTCAAATGTCTGTATTTTATTCTTCCCCATTGAGCTATTTGTTACTACCTTAGCTAATATTACACTATTTGGATTACTATAGCTATATAATGAATCTTGAAATCAGGTACTACCAGCTCTCCAAGTTTGTTCATGTCCTTTAACATTTTTTTTGCCTCATCATCACAGAGAATTTGAAAACAATTTGATATACTCAAAGTCATGTGCTCTCATTTGAAGATTGTATTGAATCTATAGATTAAGTTGATAAAAGCTGACACCTTAACAATAGTGAGTCTTTCTGTCAGTTTTATCATTTTTCTCATATAGATAACATGGTTTGTTAGATTTATACTTAACTTTTTCATTTTGGAGTATACCAATGTAAATGATTCTTATATGCAGGTTCCCTCTGACCCTAGTCAGGAGCACACTGCCTCCACTCACAGGACTCCTTAAAGTGTTCCCCTTCCTGAAAGAGCTCCTCAATATCAATTTCCTCCACCAGTCTGATGTTTGTGAATATTCAGTGAACTTATTTGACACATCCTTATCATCCAAGGCATTTAGATTCAATAAGGATTATTGACTTTCTCCTGCATTGGAAACTCAATAATCCATCAGTATAGAAACAGCCAAATAAATGCTTGAACATCTTCACAATAAAAAATTCATTTTCAAGAAAATGAGGCAAATCACTTTGTATATTATTTTAAAATGCATTGTAATACTTAATTGTAAGTCTTATATTAAATGTATATTGTCATCACGTTTTCAAAAGAAAAAAATACTACATTAATGTACATTAAACTACATAGAAAAATACTAAGAAAATATTATAGCATCTTATCGCATGACTACTTCAGAGTTATATAGGAGTAGCTACAGGAAAAATGAAAAGATAGAGAAAATTTTTTTTGTTATATAGAATACTAATGTTTCGAATATTATGCATCCTCTCCTTGTAAGGAGAAAAAAAAATCAGTGGTCCTTCCATTTACACTTTAGTGAAATCCCATTAATTGTAACATTGTGTTTAATGAAAATACTGACTTTTGCAAGAGAAAAGTTTTAAAAGGAATGTTTAAATGATGTTTCTGAGTACATCATGCTCTCCAAAATTGTTTCCTGTATTGTTAGTAAGACAAAAAGAAGAATGTGCAGTTAGTTTTATCTTCTAGAATCATACTACTAGTGTAGAATACATTCTCTAAATTGCTACTATTAAATTGAGTAAATTGCATCTAGCTAGTTAGTAGTATATATTTAATCATCTATATATACATACATATATACATTATGATTTGACACCAGTCTATTATTTGCAAATGGAAACTTTAGGTGCCCTTCTGAGCATGGTTTTAAAATATGGCCAAAATAAACTTTATATTAAGCATTAACTTCTTCAGTAACTGTGCGGTGTGATAAAGCCCCTTAATTTTATGCATGAATGAATATATTTTTTTCTTGCCATGTTGTTGCTCACATACAAACTGGCATTTATTTTGAGGCACACACAATGAAAGAGAAAAGGGCAGTAACAGAGGCCATCTGACCTAGAAGATTATTTTGCAAAAATTCCCTTCTCCCTTTTCAAAACTGTATGTGTGTGTGCGCATGCATGTATCTGTTTAACAAGAGACAGCAAACAATGTTAAATGTACCTAAAGTATTCCAAGAAATTAATTGATCTTTTAATAGCTCTTTAAGGCAAATGTTATCATCTTCATATTACAAATAAGGAAATGAAAATTCAGAGACATCTCAGGGATGATCGAAATGCGAACATCTGTGACTTTTCCTACTTTTTGTGTCTGCAGTCTTCTTCAGAACAACTGCTTACTTCGTACTACTTTCTATCCATGGAAGTCCCATATCTACGCCTAGACATGGGATGAGGGCCTACTATTCCTGACTTTCTCCGAGTCCATTATCATATATGAAAATATGCATATTCTTGATTTGATACAATATTCTATTGGGTACTAAATTTTAATAAACTTTGAAAATCATTTTCAAGTAACATTTTCTCATGTGGTAATTTTAGGGTTATTTTATTTTTCATAACATCTTTTAAATTTGAACAAGCAGTATAGTGAATTTCCCACTATATGGAAGAATATAGTCAGCTGCATATCTAAAATTAGTATACCATTCAATTAACAGTCATAATAATAACAACAAAATTCTAAAGATCCCAAAGCCTATTGAAAGAAATAAATACCTAATTGTAAGATTCATGCATGAGAGAAAATTGCTTGAATAAATAATTTAGGGAATTGGATCTTATTTTGAATCATAATCTCTTACTTATTTATTATGTATCACTTATTCATTTATTATTTGTATAAAACGTGTATTCTGTAGCCAATTGTAGAAAGCATGCAACAGCCTTTATTGGCATATATTCTAGTACAGTAAGTGTCAAAATATCTTATTTATTGACATTTGGTCAAAGTTACCATATATTAATTTTTTGTTTTAATTGGGTTCAGATATTTCTCTTATTTAGTTGATCAAAAAATGGCCTTTTGGGGTTGCATTTGTGGCTTAGTGGTAAAGCAGTTGCCTATCACAAATGAGTCCCTTAGTTCAATCCCCAACACAAGAAAGGAAGGAAGGAAGGAAGGAAGGGAAAGGAAAGGAGGGAGGGAGGGAGGAATGGAGGAATGGAAAAAGAGAAAAAAATTAAACTGTTCAGTAGGAACATATTTCAGTCCTAGGCTAAGACTTTGGGAGGAAAATGTTATTAGCATTTTTGTGAAAAATGTAAATTATTAACAAACATGCATTTCTGGACTGTAGCATTCATTGGAAGTTTATAAAGATTAGTCTGAGAACCCAGAATAGTAGTTCAAAAGTGTTTGTAATTTAAAATAATCAAACATGTCTGGGATATACTTCAAAGGTTGGTTAAACATCTTATAAAATTCATTAGCAAATCCATCTGGACCAGGGTCTTTTCCAGATGGGAAACTTTCATTACAGTTCATCATTTTTCATGGTTTATTATAGGTTTAGTTTTGTTTTGGGAAGGTTGAAGATAGATGTATACAATCGATAAAGTCGCACAGTTGTTTAATATTCATCAAAGAGATCCTTCTGTGTAACTACTTTTAAGGAATATATTTCTGACAAATCTGAATTATCAGATTTTTTCTTTTTATTTTTATGATTCAGAAATATATACATTTTTAAATTTTAAATAGGTAAAAGTATCACCTCCTGTTAAAAATTGTATTTTTGTCCTGTGATGTTTATCAATACCTCATAGTGTGATATAACATACTGAATATATAAAGTTTGCCACAAATGTTAAGATCGTACAAATTTGTGTGTAAAACATATCCATACTGAATTAGCTGTCAGAGAAAGAAAACTTTGATAAACATGTAGAATCAATTATTTGAGTATGTGCTCGAATATTCAATATAAATATAATTTATTTTAGTTTAAAAAATAAAATAAACATAAATATAGATAAATATAAATTATGTAAAATATATGCAAAATACAAATAATCCAGGAGAAAAGATAAAATTACAGAAAAGAAGTTGAATTAAAGTTTCACAAGTGAGTCAAAACAAGTATGTACTAGGAACAGTACTGGGCAAAGCTAGGGAGCCTCACTCTTCTTGGATGCTTTAAAACTCTCCTAGATGCAGAGAGGTTTCAAAAGTTCTTCTGACATGTCCCAGGCAGAAGGAACAGTACATGTAGAGAAGGGGATAGCATATTCAGGAACTGGTGCGTGGTCTCTTTTTCTCTGTGATTGCAATAAAATATCATTTTGACTAATTGTTTCTTCCCTAGTTAATGAAATATAGAGCTGGACATTTACAGACAATGTATCACATTCCCATTACAACATAGAAGAGACAACACTGAGTCAGCCTTAGGGTTGTTTTTGTAAAAACTTCCACTCACTCAGCCAAACAGGCAAAAAACATAAAAAAAGAGAAATGGGCCAAGGTCCAAGGAAACCTCTAGTTTGTACACTCATTTCAGACTCAGAAGCAAAATCTGGAATGTCACAGTCAAGGCAATTTGGACAGAATGCCACTGTCTGAAACTTATCTCTCAGTGGGTTTAAAATTTTTACCACCATCCAATCACTAAGAGCACCCCTTACAAGACTTGTTTTGATTATACCCAAACAGCCCTGGACCTGTGACACTTAGTGCTATTTTTGTTCTCAGTTGTGACCAAGTATAATATGCATACAACAAATCATCTCTTTTGTTGTCAAAGCTGAAGAATAAAAATAAATAAATAGAAGACATCAGCACATTAGGGGCATACGATCTGAAAATGACTGATGTAAGTATTCATCAGATAAGTCCAAAGATACATTTAAATCAACGTCCCTGACAAAATTACCAGACAGGTCACAATGTGCCACTGACAGAACTTTACTTAGGCTTGAAATTTTAGCTGGGGTCAAGCAACATTAGACAAGGACATTCAGCTGAGCTATAACCTACTTTCCCTCTAGGGCTGAACTGATGTCTTTTATTATCCCAAGAAATTTGTTATAATAAATTCAATTGAGGTGTTCTCTTCCCCATTTCTTTTCTTCCCTATGGAGCATAAGGCATGGTTGGTTTACACAGCTCAATCTCCTTCACAGCCTGGGGACATTCCAGTGTAGGTGGAGAATTTTTCTTTTAAAGAAACATACAGATACATACACACATCTGTACACACAGATGTTTCCCTCACTGTTGTCAAAAGCAATTTGTTCTGAAGAAAGTGAATAATGAGGGACCACACTAACTCTCACTTTAAAGAGGAAATGGATGGGTCATTTGAATATATTATTAGGATTGACCTTCAAATGTCATCTGACACTTGAAAAGAAGGAAGACAGTTTTCCCAAGATTAGGAACTCCAAAGAACCAAAGCCATCCTAGTTCTCTGGGCAATGAACTAGACTAACCCAATGCAGAAAGGATAATCTAGGCTCCAAGTATACTGCGTTAGCAAAGAAAATCTGACACAGAACAGGCACACATGGATTCCAAAGCTGAGACTGGGCGAATAGTTGCCTGCCCTTTGTGGTGAGTCAAGACACAGTTGCGGTCTCATATTCCCTCTGCCACCAAACCCCATAGTCCCTCTGTTGCCTCTCAAGGAAATACGTGCATCACCGAAGTATTATCCAAAAGAAGTTTTCTCCTGGGAAATACTTTCAACTAACCTTCCCTTATTGTCTAAACTGCCAAAATTGATGATTAAGCAAACTCAGCAATAAATACTTCCCAAATTCAATTTTAAAGAGCATAAAATGTTATTAGGCATTTTTAGAGAAACAAAGGGAATTTTATAGTCCAATCAGTATAAAGGAAATCTTAAATTAAGTAAGTTAGATTTCAGGACTTCTCAAAGATTCTCATTTGTATTTTTACCTGAATCTTGAATCTCTATGAAATATATGCAATAATACTTCTCAAATTATTTAAGGGTGAAATTATTTCTCTCTAGAAATCTTTATGAATGTCTCACTATTGACCAGAGTCCTGCAAACTTAGAAATACTAGTTTAATGATAATAATAATAATAATAATAAATATTTATTTAAAAGATTCAGATTCTGTGTTTCTCAAGTCTCAAGAATTTGTATTTTAAGCTATTTTTAATTATTTTATTTACTGAAAGTACAGATCCAAACCAAGAGCAACTACTCTGACAAAGTAATTTATTTGATTTCATTCAAGTTTACACAGATGAAAGAAATGTTGAACAAGGACATTCATGGATCACCTTCTATCCTCCGTGGAAGAAAACATAATTGTGACAACAGTTAAAATGACTGGATTACCTCCAAAATGTTCTTTGTTAAATGATAATTATATTTGTGGTTGAACACCTGTAATTCTCCATTGTTATTCTTGTATAATTTCTTGAATTATTCTCATGTGGTTATCTACTTGATGTAGACTTTGGCCACAAGTTCTGTAGTTAGTGATGATGAAGGATGAGTCATGCAATAACATTTTCAGTGAGGTTTGAAAACATAATTACAGAGCATCATAGAATACTATTAAGTCACATGTTGAAGAAAACATAATTTAAATACTATATATATATATATATATATATATATATATATATATAAAACCACCTGCAAGGGGGAAAAGTGAAGGATAGTTTCTGAGCCTGAAAGGGAGAAAGTGTAAAGGCTTTATGAAAAAGCTGGAGTTTGATCTCTGCTTTGAAGAAGCAGAAGATGTTTACAGGAGACCACTGTTCTGGGAAGATGATCTTCCTTCATACTAACAAACTTCTGGAGGCATAGAGAATATGTAAGAAGTAAAATGAGATTTCAAGTGAAGATGAACAGGAATGGGCCAAAACTCCTGAAAGAATTTAGGGTAAAGGATGAGATAACATTACAGTTTCCTCTGCTGTTTAAATCATAAATACTTATAAACAATTCAAGTGCCAATCTGTGTTGGTCACTCAGAGAAATGTTAAGCTACTAGAGTATATGGAGATAGTTTGTATGAATGGAATAGGATCAGACTTGGTAGACATTTGTCAATATACTACACATTTTGAAGACATAAGATATCTCTGCATTTTTGAAAACATTAAACATAGTTGTGCCTTCAAAGAAAATCATATTTGGATAGTAAGTAGACCCCAACTTTTTATTCTTTAGTCAAAGGACATTATATAAGAAACTAAAAGGCCGTTTATGTATTTTAACATTTTGCTAAATATGTATATGTATATAAATACATAGTATGCAACTACATGCATAAAAGTTACTATACAACTATAAATTTCATTAATTCTTTTTGCATTGCCATAATGCAGAGGATCCCAGACTTTATTAATTTATTCCTGATTATCTTAGTTATCTTTTCACAGTCCTTCAAGAACAAAAGAAATACCTAATAGTTCCCTTTACTTAATAATTAGGTTCCACAGACTTGAGAAGTATTTATTTACTAACAGTTGAAAACCATATACAAAAATAATAGCTATATTTTTAAAATGTCACTTCTATCCAATTTTTAATAAGTACAATTGCTGACCTAAGGGATATATATACTCATTGGATATTACTCATCTTGGAATGGATAGAGTCCACATTCTATTAAATTTGAAACTGCTATTCATACTTCCTATTCTATATTTATTTTGGTGCATTATTTCTTTTTTTATCTGAGTAATCACAAAAGATTCAGTCTCACAAAAAAATGACATTACTAAAGGTGTGTTTAAAGAATGGATTACCTCCAACTTTTTAGTTGATGCAGTACTGCTGGTATTTCTTGAAGATATTAAAGATTTTAAGGCACCCCTACAGTGAGCAAACTGTAACACATCTTGGTCCAGAGTTTCAGAACCATGGCAATAGTGCTTACCTCTGAATAGTTGGCCAGGATGAAGGAATAACATACATTTCAAAGAACCAAATAATAGAGACTGCTAAACAGGCAATAACAGAAGAAGGCAATGAAGTGAAGTAGAAACTCAAAAAGTTAGAGTAAAATAGTAGAAGCTCATATACATCAAGACATTACATATACTCTCTTGAAAAAAAAGTTAATCAGAAATTTGGAGAAGATGGACATGCTTTTCCAATTTACAACCATGTTCAAAAAAAAAGTCTGTAGAGTTTCATGTATGTGTATAAATGTATCTTATCCTCAGTGATCATTATAGAAAGATAATGACATCAAGCAATATTTTATCCCCATTAAAAGTTGCTCATAAGTATTTTTTTTACCACACCACATTCAGCTCAGTCTCTGTAATTAGGATTACAGGATGAATGGTCTGTATAAATTTCTACTAATCTTAAATCAGTACCTAAATAATACTGGCTGTAGTTAAAGAGTAGTTTTGAAAATACTGAAATATTTTGGATTCGATTAGAATAGATGGTACCCCTCAACCATTCTTTTAGCCCTGACTAAGACATTTAAAATTAAAGGGGACCAGCACATTGGCCTCTCAGTGCCTCCAGTATCTGCCTAAAAAAATGTTTTTTGGAAGTTCATTAGTGCAGTGTCTTACATTTTTTAAAAAGTCCCTTTAAGACATGTATAATTTCAATGTACATTCTGCCTATTTCATTGAAGACTTTTAGAACCTGAGACAAACTCTTCAATTCTCTGAAAGTTTAGGAAAAGAGTTTATGATCAATGGTTTTGACAGTAATTACCTGTATAAAAATTCATCTTTGTTAACCTGCTTTTACATGAAGCATTACCACACTGATAAAAAAGTAATTAAGCAAAATAACTGATGTATAACTCTATATTGAATCATGAATAAGCCTTTAATCATCTACTGCTATTTTACATGCATAGTCCACCTTTTTTATTTTTTTTATTTTTTTGGTACTGAGAATCAAACTCAGGGAGGCACTTGTCACTGAGCTATATCCCCAGTCCTCCACCATTTTCGTTTTTGGAGATTTGAACTGCTCACATCTAATATTTGAAGTTAATAAAAAGAAGCAACCCAATCAAACTACAAATTTTTTTTCCCTTAATCTTCAAATTCTATTTAATGTCAGTCTCAGAAGCACAGTTTCACAGATTGCAAAGGTATTTGATTGCAAAAGGTCAAGGCAAAATACCAACATATTTAACCAACACACTTTTCCAGAGAGTCTATAGAAATCCTCTGAGTTGCATAGCAACAGGCATTTTAATTACTACTTGCTATCCAGATTTTAATAATTTAATTAGTATTTTTTGCTTCATTAAATTGCTACACCCAATAGACTTAATGAATTCAATTCATAGCATATTTTAAAAGGGCTTTTTTCATGTGTTGCTGTGTAACTCAAAATACAAGCCATCTTTATCTTCTATTCAGATGTAATGTAACAGGAGAAAATATGTTCCCTGGAGATATTGAACTACTTTTCTGAACTTAAAGAGTTAATTAGAAATTTAGAGAAGATAGACACACTCTTCTCATTACACCATGTTCAGAAAAATTGAGAAAGTTCACAGATGGGGTTCTTCCTTTTATTTTGGTAAAAGGAAAATAAATTTGAAGAGAAAAATATTCTTCCAATTATTTATAATACTTCTAAAAGTTGTTTCCGTGATATATTCAGTTAGAGAATTATCAAAATTTCAGATATATGATTAATCTCTGAAGACTGACTTTCCTTTTAGTCTACTACATTTTGTAGTGCTTAGGAATCTTCAGTTTTAGTTTTATATGGGCAGCCCACTGCTTGCCTCATTGTAGCTCCACCTGGAATTCTTCTAAGCTGAAACTTGCCATGGTCAAGTGAAATCTTTCCCCAGCCTTCAAAGTTTGTACCTTCTCCGTCTTCATTTCATTACTAAATGACTCCAGTATCCACGTGAATACTCAAAACAGTAATCCAATAGCATTCATAGATTCCTCCCTTTCATGGTCATGTATCTATTCCATGAATGAGTTGCAGTTTTACTTGCAAAATACATGTAAAATCTGTAAACTTCTTTCTGTTTTTTATGCTACCTCTTTAGGCCAGGACACCATTATCTGAGGACACCATTCTCTCAAGTGGTTTCTCCAAGTCCCTGATCTCTCTATTTTCCATTCTACACATAATAGCAAATGAAAATTTTATATGACATAAATGAGATCATGTGAGTCCCTATCTAAGCACCTTCTATGTCTTCCCTTTTATTTTTTTTTTATTTAAATCAAGTTCTGCTTTGCATCCTTGTCCTGACCTGGCCCTTCCCAAGTCATCAGCATCAGTACAATATATTCACTGTAGTTTACCACACGTCAGCCATATTAACTGTTTTCTTTTTCTTTCCCCCCAGTATCCCAAACTCTTTGTCACCACAGGACTTTGGTATCTGAACTTCTTGTGGCTTAAAACAATCTCCATGCATGTTTTTCTACCACTGGGTTATTGTTTTCTTCCACATCATCTGTTATAATCCCATACCTTCAGAATGTCATTACCCTGATGTCTTTAACTAAATATATTCCTTCACTTGGTGTCTTAGCTACTTTTCGCTCATTGCCAAGACAAAATACCTGACGCACCAAATTAGGGAAGGAAAGGTTTATTTTTTGCAGTTTCTTGGGAGTTTCAGTCCATACTTAGTTGGCTCCAAGGCAGCGTAGCATGATGGGGCTGCCTTTCACGGTGGCTGCAAGCAGCAAGGCACACTAGCTAGAGAGAGCAGAAGCATAAGAGGAAGACCCGCCTTCCCTTACACTGTATGTCAGCTCCACCCCTGGGTGGGTGCAGCACTCACATTGCCAATCCCCACACCAGACAACAAACCAATAACAAACCAATTAACTCAGCCCCATCAAAAGTATGAGAACTTGGGGGGACATAGTATATCACCCAATATACTTGGTTATACTCCATATCATCAGTAAATATTTTCCTCACAACAGTTAGCACAAATTGAAATTTTTATACTTATTTTTTTTGTTTTTCCTACTGGATTTATTGAGTATAGTTGACCAGTAATAATTATCTGTATTTAAAGTATATAACCTGATGTTTTAATATACTTATAATTTATGACATGTTTACTACAAGAAAGCTGATCAACAAATTAATCACTTCATATAGTCCCCTTTTCTGCTTATATGGTGGAAATATTTAAGATCTAACCTCTTAACAAATGTCAAGCATATGCCTTATTGTTAACTGTAGTCTCTGTGTTGTACATTAACTCTCCAGAAATTATTCTATTTACAACTAGAAGTTTGTACCCTTTTAAATATGTCTTCTGGCCTAGCAAACCCACGCACCTGGGTAGCCTCAGTGCACTATGTGGCACCTGCTGAAGACCTTCCCAGTGTACTCCACCTACTGGGGAGCCTCAGTGCACTGCTTGGGACTGGGTAAGGCCCTGCCTAGTGACACTGCACAGGTGGGGAACCTTGGTGTACAGCGTGGGACCTGCTGAAGGTCCACCCAGCATACTTCACCCATTTGGAGAGCCTCTGTGAACCACTCATTACCTGGTGAGGCCTGCATAGTGGCCCCAACTGAGCTGGGAAGACTCCCTCTGGTAGTGACAGCCATTGTCAACCCAGAAAGCAACTGGGGCTTTGCATTTGGCTGCCGCAGGGGAATACAGGAAAACAAAAGAACAAAATGCAACCTCAAACCTCCAGCCCATCCTAAACAAGTCTAAGAGACATGAACATAGAATAAAGTGTAAGTCACACACCTGAAATCTCTGAAATGATAGCAACTGAAGTAAAGAAACAACTCCATGAAGCTGTAAAAGAAATCAGATCTGAAATAATTTCCCAGGTAAAACAAGAAATAATAAATGTAATGAAAGAAATGCTGAACACATCTAAAGAAGACATAGCTAAAAAAATAGAGGATCACTGGAAAATGATGAAAATCTTGAATGAACAATATAAGAAAGAACTAGAATCCATGAAACAGATTCAGAAAGATATCCAGGAAATCAAAAATTCCATCAAAAGCTGGCAAAACCACCTGAACAAATGTGAAGATAGACTTTTAGACCTTAAAAACAAGATTGCAGTTAGTGACCAGGGAAAGAGCTTTTAAAAATAACAAGGAACCAAGAAATAATAATTCAACCATTGCAAGATGATGCAAAGGAAAGCAATATAAGGATGATAGGTATAAACAAAAAAGGTGACAACACATGATTCAAAAAGATTATTTACAGAAGTAATAGCAGAAAATATCCAAAGTATGGGAAAAGAAAATGACATACAGATAACTGAAGCATATAGAACTCCAATTAGCTATAACCAAAATAAATCTACACCCAGACATGTAATACTCAACATCCCAGAAATTCAACATAAGAACAGAATATTAAAAGCTGTTAGAGAAAAGAAACAAATCACCTATAAAGGAAAGCTCATCAGAATCACAGTAGACTTCTCAAAACAATCAAGTCAAGAAGAGCATTGAGTTAAGTATTTCAAATCCTAAAAGAAAACGACTTCGATGTATACTGCAAAACTATCCTTCAAAATTGTTGGAGAAATAATATAATTCCATGATAATGAACAGCTGAAGAATTTCATGACAACCAAACCAACTCTACAAAGAGTACTGAAAGATACTCTAGATAGACATAAAAATGACTGTGATTTCAAGAAAAGTAACAGAAAAAAAAAAAAAAAAAAAAAAAAAAAAAAAAAAAAAAAAAAAAAAAAAAAAAAAAAAAAAAAAAAAAAAAAAAAAAAAAAAAAAAAAAAAAAAAAAAAAAAAAAAAAAAAAAAAAAAAAAAAAAAAAAAAAAAAAAAAAAACACCAAGCCAGGCAAACAATTAAACAGAGGGGAAAGTTAAAGAACCAACTGCAGAAAGACAACATGACAAAAGTAAGCATATATATATATATATATATATATATATATATATATATATATATCAGTTATAACCATTCATTAATGGAAATGGCTTCAATTTGCCAATTAAAAGAAACAGACTGGCAGAACGGATCAAGAAACAACATCCAACCATATGCTGTGTACAAGAAACCTGTCTAACCCAAAAGGAAATTCATATAATGAAAGTCACAGGATGCAAAACAGTACTTCATGCAACAGGAACCCCCCCCCCCACAAAAAAAAGGGGTAGCTATTCTGTTTGTAGACAATGTGAACTTCAAACCAAGAATGACTGAAAGAGATAAAGAAGATCACTAAATACTGGTTAGGAGAAAACTTCAAGAGGAAGAAATAACATTCTTAAATATATATGCACCAAATATGGGAGCATCCAGCTATATAAAACAAATATTAATAGACACAAAAAATCAAATAAGCAATAACACAACTTTAACGGGAGACCTTAACACCCCACTGACACAAAGAGACAGATCACCTAGACAAAAAAAATCTCCAAAGTAATAACAAATGAATCAAACTTGTGAACAAATAGACTTAATAGATGTATACAGAGTATTCCACCCACTAACATCAGAATACACATTCTTCTCAGCTTCACATGGGACATTCTCTAAACTAGACAATATAGTAGCCCATAGAACATGCTTAAGTAAAGTCAAAAGAATCAAAATTATTCCATGAGTATTATCTGATCATAGTGCCATAAAATAGGAAATTAATAACAAAATAAACTGTAAGAACTCTATAAACACATGGAAATTAAATAGTACACTCCTGAGTAATCAATGGGTCACAGAGGAAATTAAAGAACAAATTAAACAGTATCTACAAGCAAATGAAAATGCAAATACATCTTATCAGAACCTGTGGGTTGCAATGAAATCAGTCCTCAGTGTATTGCAATGAATTTCCACATCAAGAAAACAAAACAAACACAAATAAATAACCTTATTCTACAACTCAAACATCTAGAAAAAAGAAAAGCAAGTCAAGCCCAAAGCCCAAAGAAGGGAGGTAAGTATAAAGATCAGAGCACAAATTAGCACAATTGAGACTAAGAAAACAATACAAAGAATTAACAAATTGAAGAGTTGGTTCTTTGAAAGAATAAATAAAATTGATAAGTCCCTAGCCAACCTTATTAAAAAAAGAGAAAGAAAAAACTCAGATTCATGCAATAAGGAATGAAAAGGTGAAATCGTTACAGAACCTGTGGAAACACAGAAGATAATCAATACCTACTTTAAAAACCTTTACTCCCATAGGTTCAATAACACAGAAGAAATGGATAGATTCCTAGAAACATATGAATTACCAAGTCTGGATCAAGAAGATATAAAACTGCTGAATAACCCAATTCGAGTTAATGATATGAAATTGCTGAATAATATAATTTTATTTCTTACCAACAAAGAAAAGTACAGGTCCGGGTGGATTCACTGCTGAATTATACAAGAAATTTAGGGAAGACTTGATGCCAATACTCCTCAAACTCTTCAGTGAAATTGAAAGTGAAGCAATTCTCCCTTATTCATTCCTGGACTCCAATGTTACCCTAATACCAAAACCAGAGAAAGACACAACCAAAAAAGAGAACTAGAGACCAATCTCCCTAAGGAACAAAGATGCAAAAATCCTCAGTAAAATACAGGCAAACAGAATGCAGCACATCATCAAGAAGATTATACACCATAACCAACTGGGATTCATCACAGGAATGCAGAAATGGTTCAAAATATGCAAATCAAAAAATGTAATATACCATATTAATAGAACCAAAGATAAGAATCAAATGATCATCTCCGTAGATTCAGAAAAAGATTTTGATAAAGTCCAAGATTCATTCATGATAAAAACCCTACAGAAAATTGAAATAGATGGCCTTTACCTTAATCTGATAAAAGCCATCTATGACAAACCAAAAACCAGCATCATTTTAAATGGTCAAAACCAGAAAACTTTCACTCTGAAATCAGAAAAAAGACAAGGTTGTCCACTTTTACCGCTCCTATTCAATATAGTGCTGGAAACATTAGCTAGAGCAATTAGAAAAGAGAGAGAAATAAAAGGAATAAGGATAGAAAAGGAGGAAGTTAAATTATCATTCACAGATGACATGATACTCTACATAGAAGATCCCCAAGATTCCATTGAAAGACTGCTAGATGTAATAACCAAATTCAGTAATGTAGCTGGATACAAAGTCAACACTCAAAAATCAAGAGCATTGCTGTACACAAACAAACTCACTGAGACAGAAATAAGGGAAGCCACACCCTTCACAATAGCATCCAAAAAAATGAAATACTTAGGAATTAATCTAACAAAGGAAGTAAAAGATCTATACAGTGAAATTTCCAGTATTGTGAAAAAAGAAATCAAAAAGGATTTCAGAAAATGAAAAGACATTCCTTGTTCATGGATAAGAAAAACAAACATTGTGAAAATGGCCATTCTCCCAAAATTGTCCACAGATTTAATGCAATTCCAGTCAAAATACCATCAGCATATCTCCCAGATCTAGATGAATCGTTCCTAAAATTCATCTGGAATGAGAAGAGACCTAGAATCTGGGCAACAGAGGCAAGGCTGGAGGCATAACAATCCCTGACTTGAAATTATACTACAAAGTTACTGTGATAAGATCAGCATTGTACTGGAATAAAAAGAGACCAGAAAATCAATGGAATAAATTAGAAGGTACAGCCACAACTACAAACACACTCAGCCACCTTGTCTTTGAACATGCCAAACATGTTCACCAGATGAAATACAGCTTCTTTAATAAATGGTGTGGGAAAACCTGGCTTTCCATGTGCTGAAAACTAAAACTAGACCCATGCCTTTCACCATGCGCTACAGTCAAAATGAATCAAAGATCTAAATATTAAAATAGAAACACTAAATCTGTTGGAAGAAAAAGTAGGTAGAAATTTTGAAGACATAGGTGTAGGCAGAGAGTTCATGAACATAAACAAAACTGCATGGGAAATACTTCTCAGAATCAACAACTGGGATCTTGTCTTATTAAAAAGTTTTGCATATCAAAAGAAATCTCCAACAGAGTGAAAAGAAAACCCACAAATTGGGAGAGAATCTTCTTCAACTGTCCCTCTGACAAAGGACTTCTATCTAGAACATATGAAAATTAAAAAAAAAAAATCAGGCCCCCGAAATTCAAAGAGCCAACCCAAAAATGGGCATCTGAAATGAATACACACTTCTCAGCTAAAGAAATGCAAATGGCCAATAAATATATGCAAAAATGCTCAGCGTCGTTGGTCGTTTGAGAAATGCAAATTAAAACAATACTGAGATTCTGTCTTACTCCAGAGAGAATGGCTAAGATCAAGAAATCAACCAATAATAAATGCTGGAGAAGCTGTGGGGAGAAAGAACTCTTCCGCGTTGTTGGTGGGAGTGTAGACTGATACA
Source organism: Dasyprocta punctata (assembly GCA_004363535.1). NCBI lineage: Eukaryota > Metazoa > Chordata > Mammalia > Rodentia > Dasyproctidae > Dasyprocta > Dasyprocta punctata. The sequence goes on along the minus strand of RJWM01002096.1, from coordinate 100,968 downwards.
ACCACTGTGGAAATCAGCGTGGAGGTTTCTCAGAAAGCTAGGATTAGAGGTCCCATTTGACCCAGCTATCCCACTTCTGGGCATTTTCACAGAAGAATTGAAAACATCATACCACCAAGATATATATGCACCCATGTTTATAGCAGCGCAATTTGTAATAGCTCAATATTGGAAGCAACCTAATGCCCATCAACTGAGGAATGGATAAAAAAGATGTGGTATTTTTATACAATACTCAGCTATAAAGAAGGATCACATTGAGGCTTTTATTGGTAAGTGGATGTGACCTGAGACCATACTCATAAGTGAAATAAATCAGACTCACATGTTTAACTAACATATTATTTCCTGATGTAAAAAACTGGAAAAGTAAATAAGATCCAAAATCTACAATACATATTATGAAAGGGTAAGAAACTGTTCAAAGGGGAAAAATAAATCGGATAGATAAAAGGAGGAAAGGAAGGGAAAAGAAAAAAGATATAAATTTTTACATAGGATAGCTAAGATGATTATTCTACTAATTTTATTAGTTCTCAAAGCAGAACCATTAATGCTTGTAGGATTAGGTTAGTTTTGCATGTCTATATCTGGTAATCTGGACAACTCTTTTGAAAATAATAGCATGCAAAATAACAACCATTGTTAAATTCCTATCAACTTATTTTGAAAGCCTATATTGTTATTGTTCTGGGTTTTCTGTTGTTGTTTTTCCTCTTTTGCTTCTTGTTTATCTTGTCTGTGTTTTTTTTTTTATTGTTGGTGTTGTTATTTTGTTTTCTTCTTTTTCTTTTTACCTCTTTAAAATAAAAAAAAAAGACATACATCTTTGTATTTTCCCACTTCCCCAACCTCAGATAATGGCCCTTCTCCTCCATGTGTTTATTAGTTAGGTTTTTTAAATACCACATATAAATGAAAATCATGTAGTGTTTGTCTTTCTGTGTCTGGTTTATTTCATTCAACAAAATGTCCTTTAGACTTACCCATGTAGTTGCAAACACTTGGATATCCTAATTTCTTAGGACTGAATAATGACCTATTGCATAGATAAGTTTTCTGTATCATTCATCCATCAATAGCGACACTTAGATTGTTTCATATAGTGACTACAGTGAATATAAGACCACATATTTATTTGATGTTCTGATTTAATTTCTTTTTAATATATGCTCAAAGATGTGGGAATGCTAAATCTTACATTTCTATTTTAAATGTTTTGAGAAACCTTCATTGTTTTCTATAATGGCACTACAAATTTATATTTTGATCAACGGTATGAAAAAGTTGACTTCTATCCAGACCTTGCCAACTCTTGTTATTTTTTCTCTTGTTGATAGTAGAATCATCATAAAAGGTACAAGGTTGCATCTCATTGTGTTTTTAGTTTTTACTTCCCTAATTAGTTTTGTTGAGAAATTTCGTTTACCTGCTGGTTGTTTGAGAGTCTTCTTTGGAAAGAATGTTCAGTCAGGTACCCTCCACATTTACAAGTCAAGCTATATACTATTTTACTGAGTTATGTGAGTCCATTATATATTTTAGATATTAACCCTGTATTGGATATATGATTTTGCAAACACTTCCTCTCATACTGTAAAGTTTCCTTTTCATTTGGTTGCTTGCTTCCTTTGCTCTATAAAATTTATTTGAGTCTGTTATGGTTCCAATTATTTATTTCTGCTTCTTTAGGCTCTTCTTTGGGAATCATATCCAAAAAATCTTGGTCAAGCCCAATTTCAATGAAATTTTCTCCCGTTTTCTTCTATGAGTTTTATGTTTGTCTTTAAACTGATTTTTATGTAGGATTTCAGATATAAATTTATTTTAATTATTTTAATTATTTTGGATATCCATATCAAGTTTTTTTAGTACAATTTATTGAAGATTTTATCCCTTCCTCACTGTGTAGTCTTAACACTATGTTGAAGATTATTTGATGGCAAATACATATGCTTATTTCTTGGGATTTCTATTCTGTTTCATTGGTGTCTTTGTCCATTTTTATAACTTCTCATGCTGTTTTTATTTCTAAAGCTTTCTACTGTAATTTAAAATCAGAAAGTGTGATGCCTCTCTCTTTGGCTAATATTCTTACTCAGAATGGCTTTAACTATTGGATGTCTTTTTCTCCTCCATATGAAGTTTGCAATTCTTGTCTGTATTCCTGTGGAAAATGCCATTGGCATTTTTTAGGTATTATAATGAATCTGCAGATTTCTGGGTAGCAGAGGCATTTTAACAAAAATGACTTACAATCTATGAACATGGACTATTTTTCCATTTATATGTGTTTTTGATTTCTTTCATCAATCTCTTACAGTTTCCAGGATACAGAAAGCTATGCTTCCTTCGCATACTTATTTATTCATAAGTATTTTATTCTCTTGATGCTATGTTAAATTGGATTCTTTGTTATTTTACATGGAAGAGAGTATGCATCCTTTTCTTTCTCCTGACCTTTCTGTTTTTTTTTTTTTTTTTAAAAAAAAGGTTTCAGGTTATTACAACTGAGAGTAATGTTAGCTATGTCTCTGTTAGTAAGTCCTGTATTGAGATACAGTCCTTTAGTGTCTAATCTTTTAAAAGTATTTTATTTAAATCACAAAAGCATGTTAAATTTTGTAAAATGCTATTTCTGTGGATTTTTGTTTGTTTTTCTGTTTTTTGTTTTGCTACTGTGGTAGATCACATTATTGATTCGTGTATTTTGAACTTGTATCCTGGGGATAAATCATACTTTGTCATGGAATATGACCATTAATCTGCTAAATAAATTTGATTTACTAGTATTTTATTGAATATTTTATATACATTTATCAAGGATATTGGTCTGTAATTTTCTTTTATTTTAGTACCCTTTTGTGATTTAGTATAAAGATAAAGTGAAAGGCATTAGTAAAGCAATCAGTTCTTGGGCTTTGTTTTGATGGGAGAGTTTTATTACCAATTTAATTTTCTTAATTATTATGAGTCTGTTCAGATTTCTTCTTTATTCATATTTCAATTCTGATAGGTTATATATGTGAGGAATTTATTTCCTCTAGACTATTCAATATTTTGATATATAGTAATAGTTTTTATAATAATTTGAATTTCTGTGGTATCAGTTGTAATGTCTCTTCCTCCATTTTTTATGTCACTCTTTCTTTAGAAAAGTTTTATTGATTTTATCTTTTCAAAATTGAACTGTTAGTTTTGTTTATGTTTCCTACCATTTTTTCTTTACATTAATTTCTGCTTCCGGATTTCTTGTTTCCTCCTACTAATTTTTAACTTACTTTGCTCTTCATTTTCTACTACTCAGTTAGACTGTTTCGTTGCTATCTTTACTTTACTTCATATAGGTTTTTACCACTTCAAACTTTCCTCCTAAAAAATGATTTTGCTAATTCTCATAAGCTTTGATATGTTGTCTTTCTGTTTTTGGTTTGTTTTGTTTTGGCTCGGTTTTTTGAGACAGGGTCTCACTGTTTAGCTCAGGCTAGTCTCGAACTCACTGTGTAACTCAGACTCGAACTCATGGTGATTATCCTGCCTCAACCTCTTGAGTACTGGTATTACAAGCTGTCTTTCCATTTTTATCTCAATACAGTTTTAAATTTCCTTTTGATATTTTCTTTTCCTCACTGGTTGTTTAGAAAGAACATGTATAATTTCCACTTATTCATCAATTTCCCAGTTTTCCTCCTGTATTGAGTTCTAATTTTATGTAGTTATGGACGGAGAATATATTTGATATGATTTCAATCTTCTTAAATTTGCTAAGAGTCATTCTATGACCTAATATACACTCTATCCTAGAAAATATTGCATGTACTTTTGAGTGAAATATTTTGGATGGAATGTTCTGTATATGCTAGTTAAGCCCACTTGACCCAAAGTGTAGTTCAAGCACATTACTTCAGTATTGACTTTCTGTGTAGATCACTGGTGAAATGGGTATTACAAGTTCTTAGTACTATAATATTGCTGAATATTTCCTATCTGCTAATACTTATATACTGAGATATTCTGATGTTAGGTTACATGTATGTTTAAAATTATTTTATCCTCTGATTCTTTTATCATTGTATAATGACCTTCTTTGTCTCCTTTTAGGTTTTAAAATCTAATGTGTCTAAGTATAGCCACATTTTTGGGTTTTTTTATTTTCATTTTCATACAATATCTTTTTAAATACATTCCTGTTCACCTTAAGTATGTGTTTTAAGCTGAGGTGATTTTCTTATAAAAGGCATATCCATTCATTTGTACATTTAGCTATTCTATAGCTTTCGGTTGGAGAACTTAATTATCTTACCTGTAAAGTTACAATTGACAAGTAAGCATATACCATTCCCATTTTGTTGTTTTCTGCTTTATAGATATTTTGTAACTTTTTTCCTTCATTCATTTTTTTTTTTGCTTATAACCCTTGTAATTAGATGATTCTTGTAGTTGTTTTCTTTGACATAGCTCTCTTTATATTTTGTATATTTGCATTTACCTTTTTGTCATGTGGTTTCTATTAGTTTACATTAAAACTTTTAAAATTTATTCTAGTCTACTTAAGTGAATAATAAATTTAAATGCATAAAAACTGTACATTTTGTCTTTCCCTAAAAATGTTTTTGATGTCACAATTTGTAACTCTTACATTGAATATCCATTAACGAATTATTTCACCTAATAATTTTCAATGTTTTTGCTGTTACACTTTTAAAAGTGATTTTCTTACCCTGCCATTATGGTGTTAAAATGCTCCAAGTCACTTATTTTTCTCAGTAACATTTATACTTTCATGCTACTTGTAAGGAAAGTCTAGGATTGATAAACTACTCAGTTTTCAACTTTTTTCTTTTTTCTTTTTCTTTTCTTAGCAAGTGTTTTCAGATTGCCTGTTCATGAGTTCACAGATTGCACTCTTAATTTCATTCACTGCACGTTTTAGTTCCAGAAATTCTGTGTGGTTCTTATTTTACAATGTTTCTTTACTGAACTTCAATTTCAGGACGTTGTTTATCTGTGTTTTCTTCTAGCTCATTGAGTTTCCTTAAAACATTTCTGTTACATTGTCAAGCAAATTGTTCCTCCTCAAATCTTTAGAAGTGATTACTAGAATATTATCTCACTCATTTGGTGATATCATGCTTTCTCGATTTTTTCATTTTCCTTGAAATCTTGCATTGCTGCCTTTACATTTTAAGAAACAGCCACTTCTTCCGATCTTTACTGATGGGCATCAGAGTGGAAGTATCTTGACCAAAAGCCTGGTAATGGATTTTGAGTGTCTCTCAGATTTCTTCTATGGATATACCTACTTTACACCTGTTGCTACATTTGATAGAACTATTCAATTTGTGTGCTTCTTTCATTTGCAAAGCAAAGCCAGGTGCTGAGAGTCTCTTGATTGTTCATGCTAAGAAATCTGCTTTACAATACTCAGGTATATGTGACTTCTTGTGACTCTATAGTATCAGCCCCCTGTCTGTGAAGGTACTTCCATTCACTGTGGGTAGGAACGTGTTCTAGAAACCACCTCTAGAGTGGGTGAAAGGATGATACACTGAGTATTTGCATACCCATGGACCTAAGGTGGTTCACGGGTTAGGTATCCCAAGTGGCTTCAGAGAGAATCCATGAAACAGTAAGGAGAGGCTGCAGAGTTCTTTCTTGATACTAGCAACTCACAACCACTCAGCCAGCTGATAAACTCAATTTCTCCATGGGATGAGAAAGAGTGGAGCTCTTAGTTCTCATTTCTCATGGCTGTGAGTGTCAAGCACTCACTCCCTGCGCTCTCACATCCCTCCAGTGGAGACAGCACAGGCTGAGGGAGTCTTTGATGGCCCTGTTACACCTGGAGGAGGGCCAAGGTGGGTAATGTAAGGCTGGTCTTCTCACCTTCTTAGGTGAGTGTATCCTCAAACCTGCATGCTCCAACAATGCACTGGAGCATATGCTACTGAACTTCTCCCTTTTACAAAGTTACTTTCACTTGTAGGTAGTTGTCAAAATTAACATTTCTACTGAGGAATGATAGTAGAAAGCCCCTAATCCACTATTTTGTTCCAGAGCAATCTTTTTATATGGTAGTTTATAGAGCACTCTCCTTCTAAAAGCCCCCCAATAACTTTTCATCTCAAAACACTGATTCTTCACTCTGGTCTACAAACCCCTCTAGGATCTAGGGGCTGTTGCTTGTATCTCAGTCGTAGCTCATGACCTCCTCCTTCCCTTCCCCATGCCTCTGTTTACTTGCTGCCATGCCTCTCCTACCATAATATAAAAATCTTTAACACAGAATCTTTAACTGATATATTTGCCATTATATCTCTACTATCCAAGCTAAGATTAAAGAATGGTAGGCAGTAAGTTTACATTTGTTACATGTATGGAAAATCAAAGCGTAGGATCTTTGAGGAAAATAAGCCAAACAATATAGAAGAGTTTGATACAGCAATGTGTTACTCAGCCTTCTCATCCTTGAGAAACAAGAAGTTGCAACCACAACTTAAAGAAGTGGTTTAAATTTTCTCACAGTTTTAGGGATTCACTCCATAACCAGCTGGTTTCAAACCAGTCATATCATGTTACAAGTGTATGTTGGAGAAAAAACAATCATGGCATCTAGGAAGTGAAGAGAGAGGAAAAAGGAACAGGGTAAAAAAATATACCCTCCCTGATCACATTTCCAGTGACGCACTTTCAATGAAGTTCCACCTCCTAACCACACATTCAGCTATGAATCATTAATGAATCAGTCTTCTAATGAGCACATCACCTTGATGACCTAATTACCATCCAAAAAGCCCCCTTCTGAGACTTTTGGGGAACACTTTAGATCTACACCACAATAAGCAGCTTTAAATACAAATGGACATCATTTGAAGGGAAATATTTATTCATTCACCCAAAAAATAGACATTTATTGTGACACAGGCACTATGCTAGGTATAAAGAATGTAATGTTTTCATAAAATTGTAGTACTTGAAAAACTAGGCAAGTCTTTCCAAAGTTTGTTGGGAATGGAATATTAAATTATCCATTCAAAATAGTTAAGTTATGCTATTGACTAAAAGCAGAGAGATGCACTGTAATTGTACATATAGACTCAGTTCAGTTCAATCTATTTAACAAGAGGTTATGCTGTGTGTTTTAAATGACAGGAATAAGGAAAAGACAAGCCCCCTGTGAAATACATATATGTAAAATATTATCATAGAAGAGAAAATAATAGGTATCAAAGAACTGAATAAAAGAAGGCGAAATTCTTGTGATACTTAGAATGCTTTACTCAGGTCATGTAAGACAGTAAGATTTCAAGAGTGATCAAAAGTGTTGACTGTACTGTTAAGTTTATTTTTCAACAAATAACTGTGCATTTTTTTCTTTCACCCATACTCCATGATAAATAAATTATTTCAACCTAAGCATTAGTGTTTCTGATAACTAAGACTATATAAAAGTGGAAAATTATATATATACATATATATATATACATACATATATATATATATATACAAATTTTATATATATATACACACACATATAATGCTCTTGCCTTTTTCTGGAGAGAATGTAAGTGGTTTTGAGTATAGGTCACCAAAATTATTAAGAACTGTCATTAAACTGGGTAACATTTTAAAAGCAGACTCATCACAGTGCTCAATAAATTAAACAATAGGCATTTAATTTCAATGAGTCAAAAGGGTATGTATTTTAGTCAATGCTGAAAATGAAATTTTGTGTGTTCCATGTAAAAAATATTGCAATAGACACATTTTATTAAAAACAAGGTAGCAAATTGATACAATCTATTTGAAAAACATCCTGTTTTTTCTGTGTATATTCTAACTCTAGAAATCACTGGCTACATGACTGATGATACAAAAGATTCATTGATTTCTACACTAGGGTAATTTTTTAATTATTTCTGTTGGGGTACATTTTACTGCTCATTTCTTTACCAAAAAAAGCATATTTTGGGTAATCCAGAACTTTACTGTGCAATACGGTAGCTGGTAGCTACAGGTGATGACTAAGAATGTAAAATGTTACTGAAAGTTGAGATGTTCTGTAATATTGAATCCATGACTCATCTTCTGGACAACACTGACCTAAAATATCTTAAAAAGCAGTGTTTTCTTGTTCTAAAGTTATTTTTATGGCCCAATTACTGTACATTAAAATACGATAAGAGAATTATATTATGACATACCATACTTCTTGTCAGTTTTAATACTTTTTCTGATGTAGGTATCATCCATGAATGTTTTTAGAGTCCTGCAGTCTGTACTGCCCAAAGTGTCCTCTTCTCTTAGGATACGATTGCATTTCCCTTATTTAAATATTGACCCATTCATTAGCAACATGCCTATCTGGGAAAATAATAGACATAATCATAATTATATGAGTGGTGTTGTTTCCTTTAAACAAATCATCCTCATTCCTCAAAGAAATAAGGCAAGTTAGTGAAATAAGAGTTTACCAACTTGCCAAACTGGGCACTTCTAATGATTTTACTAAAAATTCTTGTATATGAGTTACATTGCTTTTATTAAAATATCTTGATTGCCTCCTGTTTTTTTCTAGGATGCATATGCACACACACACACACACACACACACACATAGAATAACTCATTTTTTAAGATTCAAGTTCACCAACCACCATCTCCTTCCTCCATATTATTGTAGGTGGGTTCTAAAAATTAGAATCATTTATTCTACCTTCCTGGCGAAGACCAGTTCTTTTCCTTACGTAAATACGAAGTGTTCACTTTTATTGTCTCTCTTACTGTAATAAATTTATCTAACTGGAATTAACAGAATACCTACTACAGTTTTCTTTACTTGATTGGCTATAAGTTTGAGAATGTTAATATTCAAAGACATTAAAACCAGAAAAAAAAATTACATCCTTTCAAATAGGAAATATTTTAATGTGTGGTCCCAGAAAAGAAAATAAACATTCTAAAAAATGAAGCCTATAAACATCAGGAAGATGGATAAGTTGACACCTCATTCTGCATATCTCTGTTTAATAATATTATATTTCATTTCCCGTGCTAAGAAAACAGCCATTACCGAAAGCAGCCACTCGTAAACAGGCGTGGTGAACAGATTGCATCCTTGTTGGTGGTATGATAATTGAAATAAGTTTTCCAGTCTTTTATGAGAAAATACCAGATGTATAAAATACCTATTAATCAACTCTCTCGCTTTTGCAAACATAAGTTTCAGTACTGATGGCTATTAAAGAATAAATTCTGCAATGAAAAGAGAATTGCAAGAAAATACCAAAGAATTAGCTAAGTGATTCATGTGTGAGCTACTTCTGTGTTTCTCTTGATTGGGTAAAAGGTAGTGTAACCAGTGCTTTGTACACCATTGGAAAATCCTTATGACCATCATGCCCAGTATTTCTGCATTATTTGTCCTAAATTAAGGAGAATAACGGAGAAAAAGTGACTGCTAGTGAGTACAAGAAAATACTCTGCCGTCAACTTTTCACCTACTACGATCTATGCATTGACTTTTTCTGTGAATTTTCCTTTGTCATGATTTGCAAATATAACATGTAGGATCAGGTTTTTAGAGTATTATTAAATCAAGAACATCCAAGTTTCTTCCTACCTTAACATACATCTCCCTTTCAAAAAAACAAAAATTTGAAAATTTTAAGGGTTTCCCTGACATGTTGCTCTATATATTGGCATTTTTAGCAGAAACTTCCCTAAACTACCTTTTCTCTCAGGCAAAAGATGAAAGAAGTTGTTTTCCAGAAGCAGTAGCAGTTAGTTTTAGTAAACTTTACTTTCCTGTTTGAATCACCATCATCACTCTATATCCTGCAGGGCAGTGTATAGATAGAGGGAGAGAGAGACACATGACCCCTCTCTGATGCTCTCAATATTTCTATATTCCAAGTAAAAATTTCATGGAGTCTCTCTTCATTCACTCCAATGTTCTATATTAGCTGGCTAGTTCCTTTTACCTTTTTCAATTTTGGAAATGAGGAGTCAGATAAGTTTATCTACTTACCTAATTCTCATGTCTATATGAAATATATCTTACAATATCATTTCAAGCTCAGAAATGATGTCTGTCACAGACTTTTCGGACATTCTGTCCATTGTCTGAGTGTAAAATATCAATATTTAGGACACATTTCTGGGGACCACTTGTGACTTGAAGCCTACTCATCCTTCAAATCACTAAAGCAAGCATGGTCTACCCATGACTGTGAGACTGATGGTGTCTTTCCTTAAGTTCTCATTTCCTAAGGTCATCTTCCATATGTGCTCCAAAACTTTCAGTTTACTGACCTCCATAGAGAATTATGCTCAGAGCTCTCTTGCTCCGATGCCCAGTTATGCTGGCGGGTATATGCTTCTCTAAATCTTTCTTCTCTGTGCAGCCTTACCCAAAGGTACTATTACTGGATATTATTGGCACTTATTGTCTATAATTTATTCCTGGGCTTCAAGAAAGTATGCTCTACTAGCGCTTCACTGGTAGAACCACTGAAAGTGACACATTCCTTAGGGCTTCAAAGCTCTTGAGATACTTTGGATCAGGTATACGTCCTTCATTTTTGTCTTATAAGAGGCTAATGATTTGAGGTCACCTGCCTCCTAGTATGTGATCAAATTCTCTATGTGAACTTTCCATTTGATAAGGCTTCATGCTTGCACATGTAGATACCTTCATGGGAGTTGGGTACATAAAGAGAGCTGGCTTTCTAGAAATTCATCCTGTTAAGCCCTTGCTTAAATCATCTTTTGGCCAGAGTTGTATAGCAATGTACCCTGCATTTTCATACAGCAAATGTCTTTTCCTGCTCTGTCTAATTGAATAGCTTCTGTGGTCCCCTCTCACCGCCCCCCACCCCTATCATAGAAGGAGCCTTGAGCTGTGAGAACAGCAGCTTCGGTCCTAGTTCCGGAACTGGCAATCAGTAATTGAAGAATTTTTGCCAAGTCATTTTGATCATCATGATACTCAAGTTGTCCTCTTCCAGTCAATGATGATTTTTTGCTATTTAATAACCTGAGGTTGCATATGGAGGACACACATTCTTTAGACAGAAATATTAGAATCATCTGGTGGAAGGGGAAAAGATTTTTCAAGCTACATGGTCCTTACTCATTCCAGCCATGAGAGATTTTAAGCTTCTCCACCCTTGAAAAATGTTTTTAAAAGGAAACAAAATGCAAAAAGTTTTGGAAAATTCAACGTTTTGAAAAAATTAGATGTGAGTTTTGTGTCTAAAGGAAACTCCAGAGAGATTCATTTTTATACCGAATACTGAAAACACTTTTTAGACATTAGCAAATATCCCCACTTTCTTTACCCTCTGTGTCTGCACTTCTAGTGACTCAATATATTCTATTTGGTTTAGATTGCAGCTATCCAAATAAGCCCTCTACTAAATGGTGTAGATTTTTATTATTATCACAGCATTGTACAGTCTTAGCTAAGAAACATTTGAAAAAGAAAGATAAATTTGAAATCCCCCAAAACTATATTTTTGACCATTAAAAATGAGTATTATTATGTGGTTCCATATAACTCTGGCCTCTTAATGCTATTCAGTTATAAGCTGTCATTACTGACTCCAAATGTGACATTGTGTCAACTGAGGCTTCTCAGCTTTGGTAGAAAGTAGCATCCTCAACCACTTTTGTTTGGCTTTTTAAAGAGAAATCTGCAATGAATTAAATGAAAAACTATCCAGAGCAGCAGCACAGATTACAAAACCAAACAGCCAGCTCCAAGTGTGTGTCCTGGGGTTTCGTATGATGTCATAATATACTACTGCAAATTTGATAGTATTGTTGCCTGGGAGCTAAACTATTATAGTTATTATAGTATGTTTAATTTCACTAAGATGTAAATTACATGCTTCTGACTTGTGTAGTATTGGCTAGTGTCTTTTTCAGTTATTTTTGCAGCTGTCAAGCTTTGTAATGTTAATGGCTGTTTTGTTTATCTAGAAATCTAATGTAGTTATCATTTAAATATATATATAAATATATATTAACTTTTCTCATCCTTTCTTACTCTTCACATTCTTTCATTGCCATGGAAGCAAAAAGATAAATTATTTTAAACTAAGTTTTTTTTATGGTAATTATTTAAATCTAGGAGTAAATGTTCCTGTCATAGCATTGTTTGTGAATTTTTTGTCAATACAGAATTCCTTTTATTAAGGGAACTGGAAGTTGAACTCAGGAAGTTGAACTTCATATTAATCTACATCCCACCCCTTTTTATTTTGAGACAGGTTCTTGCAAAATCACTAAGTTGCCCAGATTGGACTCAGACTTGTGACTCTCCTGCTTCTGTCTCCCAGAATCCTAGGGAGAAAACTATTCTTAAAGAATCTGCCCTTATAGCCCTGCTAGTTTGAATAGTGTTGATATGTTTTTCCCTTGGCATACAGATATTTAAATATTATAAATAAGTTCAGATTTCTTGAAAGTTTTCTATCACTCTTCAAATTAAAAGTTAATTGCATATAATAATTCAGAGTTGATATAACTGCCACATCTTCAGTGTCCTCATATGTAAAATGGAAACACAACTGCAGACTGTCTATAAATTTCTACCGAAAGAAAATTTTTCTTCCTTCTTTTTTCCCTCCTTTATCTCAGTGTTTCCCACAGCTTCCTTGGGAGGCCTGGCAGTCGTTTGACTTTCTCAAAATTCTATTTCCTCAAACAGGTGATTTCACTAGATCATCTTTAGATCCCCATTTAGTATGGTGATACATGGGCCCACAAATGAGATATTAAAAAGTCATTTATTGAATGTTTTAGACACATATTACTAGAGAGAGGAAGGACAGAGAACATTAAATGATTAATTGAGTTGCTATAAAGAAGAGCATAAGTCAGATGAAGGGCTTTGTTTGTCCTGGCCACAATAAACGAAATAGCATGGTTACTGAAAGAGACATATAGAAGAGTCACTGAGTCTAGAGGTCGACAAAATTATAGACAAAGAGGTGTTGGGGAATTTTCTTATAAATACGGAAGCTGCTAAGGACACCAGACATGTGATCCTAGCCCCAGATTTGCCAGTCATTGGATGAAACATTTTGGGACTCTCAAGTGTCCTCTTCAAATAAATGAGGAAGTTTTATTAGGTGAGTTTCAGGATTGGATTAGAAGAACCTAAGTCTTTTCCACAAAAATATTAAAATCATGAGGAGGAGAAAAGGAAAAGAAAATGGAAAAATGAAGTTTAAAAAGAGCCTTAACGCAGATTCTATTAGAGAAAAGTCAAAGGAATGGTCAAAGGTAAGCAAACTGTGAAAATATAACATGACTGGGAATCAGAGCCATTCTCAAAAAGAGCATTTTCAGCAGTATTTGTTCAATCACCGAAGATTAAAGGCTTTAGATTTTTCGTCCATGACTTCAAAGGCCACCAGTTTCATTACCACTAATCTTTGTCATTTTAGAACCAAGGAGCAAGAGTAATAAATTTTAGTCTTCTCTCTCTCACTTATTCCTAGTACCACTGTACACAATCGGCCATTCAGACCCTGGCCCAGAGTTTTTCTCACTATTATCAATGAAGACATTAATTTGATAGAGTTTGAAACTCTTGTCCTAAGTTTGTTAAAGCTTTGTTTTTGCCTGGGGAGGCATTATCCCTGGCAAAAACTCTACAAACTATAGTCCAAACTGTAAGAAGCAAAGGACACCTTCCTTAAATCTTAGTAAAGTATAAATGTGTTCAAATCAAATAGTTTGAGTGATCACTTTGAATAAGAGTCCAGCAGGGGCCAGGAATTGTTTTAGATAATGATGATATAGTCCTGGACAAACATAAATTGTGTTTGTGGAATTTTTTATGTTAATGATTAAAAATTGGATATTTTATGTTTAAACATCATGTTTCCCTTTTGGAACAGAGTTGTAAAATTTTTGGTGCTGATTTATAGTTTCTTTAGTGCTGTGTCAGTAAAACCCATTGGGCTAATTACTCTTAACTTCTCTTTATAAACTCATGATGGTAAGAGCCATTATGGACAGACCATTCTGTTTTTGTGAATCTTTAGGAGGAAGGACAGTTGTTTCATGTTAAACATATTTTCTTTGTTACACTCCTATTGTGAGTTTTCACTATCAATGGAAGAGTTTTAGGGTTGAAGCAATCTCAGGTTATTAAAAATAGGCTTTAATCCCGAGAATATACAATAAATTTATTATCCATACCTTTCTTCAACTGAGCTATAAATGGGAGGAAACACTGAATATCATCTGATCATCTTTAAAAACAAATGTTTTTTAAAAGAAGTGATTAGTAAAACATAAGCCAGTCCTTGGAATGAATCAAAATAAATTAGCAATAATGACAACTAAGTTTAAATAAAATCATCATTGTGATCAAAGCAAACATATTTTTGTTCTTCTTGAACACCTAAAAGCAAATTAATACTCTAGTGGCACTGAAGTACAGATGTTCATTGTTTTGTTTTGGGTCTGTTTGCACATAGCAAAGCCTAGTCTGTATTTGACTTGAGCTTTGTTTATTTACTTAGTGCAGTTGTGTTAGTTAACTAAACTGTATTTTTTTCTTGATGGAGCCACAAAAATCTCATTTATATCAGGGAAGCATCACAATGAAAGAAATCATTGTCAAAATTTTACAACTTATTTTTGAGTAATGGCTATTTTAGAGTAGATATGAAACTGTAGTAAATAAAAAATATTCTAACATTCATGGAAAGTGTGAAAATTGTGTTGTCAGGAATACTTGGTGGCTTGAGGTTCTACAACAAAAATATAAGAACTGAGTGAGAGGAATTGTAAGTATGTAGGGCTTTATGATACTGTTTAAAAAATAAGCAGTGTATTATTTTCAAATGTTTATATGCCTCTTCCAGTGAGATTTATCCAACAAGAAACATGTGCTGATATTTGTTCTAAATCACTTCTAAGGCTTCCAGATGTTAATCTTGAATGTCAGTGAAACTAACTCTAAGTCATCTTCATCTTTGGGATTCTTTCTTTTCACAGTGAAAGATATATTATATAAGCTGACACATAATTTAAGGCAGAAAGGAAAAGAGTCTTCCACTACAACCACCCCTCCATGTTAAAAAGTGTCATCTACAAATAAAGTAATTATTTGTAAATAAAATTCTAACTCTTCCTTAGATAGCTAACCAAAACGCCAACAAAAGCAGCAATAAAAATTTCCTTACTGAAGTGAATTTATTTCTAAAACCAATCTCATGTAAGTCATGAGTATATCCATGTAATTTATAACATAAGGTTCAACCTAATAAAAATAAAAAGGAAATAGAAACTATGTGAATTCACCTTATCTGAAAAGGAAACCTTTATTCTTATAGAATTCCCAAAGAAAACCATGTAAACTGGCAGAATTGTGTCCTCCCCGCAAAAAAGGATAGGCCCATATCCTCATCCCTGGGACCTATAAATGCTACTGCCTTGCTTGGAGAAAGGATCTTCACAGATTAATTAAATATCTTAAAATGAGGATTCTAAATCCAGTGATAAGAAACCTCATAAAAGATGAGCAGAGGTGAAAGAGACACAGAGTAAAAGGTGAAATGAAAATAGAAGCAGAGATTTGAGCTATGTGGCCACAAATCAAGAAAATCAGCAACTCCCAGAAGCTGAACGAGACGTGCATTAGTTCTCTCCTGCCATCTTTGTAGAAAACATAGCCCTGCTGACACCTTGATTTTGGACTACTCGCCCTTAGAATTATGAAATGCTAAAATTTCTTTGTTTCAAGCCTTTGAGTGTATGATAATTTGTTACTGCAGTCCTAGAAAATGAATACAGTATAATTTAAACTAGTCACTGAATATAGGAATATTTCATCAAAAAAAAAAAGGACTATCCAAATTATAGTTACTAGCTTGGGAGTATAGCTCAGTGATACAGTGCCTGCCTGGCAAGCATGAGGTCCTGAGTTTGGTTCCTGCTACAAAAAAAATTATAGTTATTCACTCAGAATCACTCTAAATATTCCTTATTTTTTGGCATACATTGAGATCCCATTGGACCTCCCTTAAACCCAAGTGAAATTTCAAGCACATCAAAATCTCTCAAACCGAAGTACTTTCAGGTAGTTAAGTTTAAAAAGGAGGGGTATACACATATATACTTTGAAAAAGATAATCAAGTTTAAAATATGATCCAATAATAATGAATATATCAAATTTTATTAATAACTAATTTGAGTAAGCATAATTACATACAGTCAATTCAGGAATGCAAGCAACTTACAATTTTAAAAGCAGTCAATTAATTAAGACTTTAGTACTTTTTAACAGACAGATTTATACTATGTGCCCATGGAATTCATAGACACTTTAGATCATTGCAGAGAACAGAGTTGCAGATCTTGAGTCTGGCTTTCTAAAACCTTTTAGACCCTGAGGATGCAGACCTGGGTATTATTAAATCATTGTATATCTTAAAAATTGAAATTGGAAATGTGAGTTCTGAGATGTAGTGTCAGATGTACTTTAGTCTTTGACTTTCTGTGGAGACCTCAAAATAGTTGCTTTTAGAAATTTCACAATCATTCTTTTTCTGTTTTAAAAAGAAGCAGTTTTCCTTAATGAGCAAATTATGTCAACACATTACTTTTACTTAATGTCTTTATGTTTATTTCTCAACTTCAAATTCAGCTGTATTACTCTACTGTCTTTCTAAAAGACAGTGTAAAGAAGGTAAGATATGGTGGGGGGGTTTTTGTTTTTGTTTTTGTTTTTGTTTTTTCTCCTTTGCTATCCTTGTAGGTCCTAGAGTGGGTACCTGTAGCAAAAGGCAGAGTAAGAAGAGAAAAGCATTTTATTAACTTGCATTATGCATACATTCCATAGGAATAGCCAAGAATACGGAACTTGCAGGAGTGTTTGGAACATGCGTTTGTATACCATCTTTAGCTAAAACAAAGGAAGATGGGTTATAGGCAAGACAAATTATGGGAATGGGGTTAGAGAAAGTGTAATAGAGAAGAGTAAAGGTTTTTACGTGTATTTAATTTTAACCTTTCTCCATTGCTGAGAGCTCCTTGTGATTAAGAGTCATCTTTTCCTTCTTGGTACAGAGGGAGATACCCTTACAAATAGCAATTTCTTTAATAAATACGAATTTTCCTTAAAAAAGAAAAACATGCATTGTGTTTTTGGAGGTTGTCCTTTTTCAGCTATTTCCCAAAATAATTCGTACTAATTAACTTAACACGAAGAACTCGGGAACATTTTGCCCTCCTACAGTCCTATAATGAGGTAACATATTCTGGTTTCCTACCATAGGATTCTCCAGGAAGAGATGTGGCCCATATAAAGCATCCTAGGCAAGCAAGTAATTCCATGGAAAAAGTAGCTGTCAGGAAATAGAATCCAGGTCATAAGGTGACAAGAATTGTGTAAGTTGTGAAAGCAACAGGCAGGGCACTTTGGTACATTTTGGTGAATACATTCTGAGTAGTACCTTGTTTTTCACTGGGGAAAAGGACAAAGGGATTGACATTAAGGTAGCCCAAGGTATCTCAAAGTTTCAAGCACATCTACAATTACAAAGACACTATAAGTAGTACTTCCAGAGCAGCAATCTCTCAAGCCATTCATTTACTTAAACATTTATCCAATAATTACACTCTTGAGTATTTGAATTGTATAAACACACCTTGTGATGCTGTTTTTCAAGGATAAAGATGAAGACATTTCTGACCTGAAAGAGCTCCAGTTAATGTGAAGAGAGATAAAATAATAATAATAATAATAATAATAATAATAATAAATAATAATGTCTTAGTCCATTTTTTGTTGCCTCACTAAAATGGATGAGACTGGGTAATTTATAAAGAATGAAGTTTATTTGACTCACAGTTGTTGAGGCTGAGGAGCCCAGAGGCCACCAGCAGTTGCTTAGCATCTTTCTGATGCATCAAGACATAGGTGGAGGCCACTGCTCAATGAGAGGAAAAGAGCATGCTAATCTCACTTGCACAACAAAGTCTCTCCTGTGTGAACTAATGCACTCACCCAACAATAGATGATCATTCATTCATGAAGGTGGAGTGTGCATGACCTAAAGACCTACTGTTAGTTCCCACCTCCCAGCTGCTGCATTGTGAATTAAGGTTCCAATACATAAATGTCTGGAAAACACATTCAGAACATAGCAGATGACAATATAGTCCAACAAAGTCTACAGTGATAGAATAATGAGATATAATATTTGCCCACAGAAAAGTATATGCAGTTAGAGTTCTCTTAGCAAAGAATCAGATCCTTAACTAAATTTAAAAATTAATGAGCAGCAAATATTAAGAGAAAGCAAGAAGAAAAGGAATAACTCAGTAATCAGAATGTCACTGACAAAGGCATGCTAGCATGTAGTCATTTGTAAACGTGTACAGCAGAGTAGGAGAGATATTGCTACAAAAGGAATTACAGGCAAAGTCACACATAGTGTAAAAAGAATTTTAACTTTATTCCATGAGAATGAATAACCCTTGAAGGTTCTTTAGCATGCTGCTGGATTCAGTCCTTTTCACTCTGACCTGGTGTGGATCCAATATGAGTTCACAATTCTGGACTCTATATTCTATGATACCCAGTCTAGATTGTCACAACCTCAAATCTGGTCTTGTTTTTATAATTTTGGATTTCTATTTATTTTTCTGTCATAAATAATATGAAAGATGAAATAGGACATCAGAAGTTAGTGGACATAGTGAGGAAAGTGAGAAGATCACTTTCAAATGTAACTCAGCTCTTAAACTGATTCACACTGTCTGACCGGAAAAACTGAACATATTTCTCTCTGACCCTGCTGTAACTATCTGTGATCCAATAATAAAAATCAAGGATTAAAATGTAAATAAGTGAATTTTTTTCAGTTTGCTCTCATAGGAATGCACAACAAAAATGAGCAATGAAATCGGTTTTATTGACCTGCTATTTGTTTTCTGTTATTGCTATTTGCTTTTGGTTTTGTTTTGCTGCATCTTTTTAAATTTCCATTTTCCCAAATTCATAAAACTCAAAGGACCAGAGACTTTTGGGGAAGCCCAACAGACAGGTCTAATTTTTTGACACTGGAATTAAAATCATGTTACTCATTTAGCACATAACAGAAAAACTTTAAACAAATTCAGGGAAATGAAAATAATCTCCATCTGCTGCGACATGGACACTGAGTCATGACTGCTAGCCTTTGGTCAGTTGAGGGTATGTGTTAAAATCAGAAAACAAGTTAGGAAACATGGTTCATGTCAGAGTTCTTGCATCCCTTGTCTGACCTGATTATAACAGCTTGTGTTGAAACCGCCTGACTTATACCCCCTGGGAGACTTACAGGGCTAAGTAAGATAGCACGGATACTAGTATTTATATGCAAGTCATTAAAAAAATGCCTAAACTCCTTCACAGGTGAGGTATTCCTGCTCTGGGAGCAACAAACTCTGTTAGTACACATTGGGGTAAACAGCCTTTCTGCAACTGCCAAGTTGTTCATAGTCAATGCCCTTATGTTTCTTGCAATTTTAAGGAGATGATCATAACCTATTTTGTGATGCTATAAGAGAATACCCCACACTGGGTAAATTATAACCAACCTACCTGTAAGTTATAAACAACTTGTTTGCCTAATGGTCTTGGATTCCTGATATAACTATCTTGATCCATTCATGAAGGCCCAGCCTTCATGCCGCCTCACTTATTAAACACTTCACCTCCTCATGCTGTTAGCATGGCCATTAAATTTCAACATAAGTTCTAGAAGGGATGTTCAAACAGCAGAAAATATCACCTCAACATTGTGGTGATACATTAGAGAATTTGTTTATATAATTGTTCACACTGTACCTGGGAATTCTTCTGATAGGAAAGAAGTTTTAAAGTGAAACATTAGTCCCAATAAAATGATTTCCCTTTACTGAACTCTAGTTACTCAAACAGTATTAAATTTAAGTTGGATCCAAAATATTTACAGGTATTTTTTCAAATATAATTTTCCTCTTAACTTCTTCTTATTTATTAAAATGTGCTTCAAATTATGAGAGAGGGAGAGAGAGAAAGAGAGGGAGGCAGAGAGAAGGAGACAAAAGAGGAGAAAAAGGAATTAGAGAGATAAAGAGAACAATAATCCAAGTAAATTTACAAGGTATAATAAACAGAAAATTTTGTCATTTGGCCTAGTCAACACTTTTTCAAAACTAAATTAGTTGTTAACATTTAGAAATCAGATTGACCTGGAGAAGTCCTGCTTTCTGACTTCTGTAATAAGGCAGAGTGATCGATAACACTGATCCTGCAGACTGACACTACAGTTGACCAGCCAGCGCTGTGTACCTGCTGTGTACCTGCCCTGCAGTGAAAACCAGTCCAGTTACTCTGGTCTTCTGCTAAGTTCCTGTACTTATTCATGTTTACTTGAGTGATCCTTGCAGGTATTTTATTTTGTGATCTCTGATGGAATCATGCATTTTTGCCAGATCCAAAAGACATTCTTATCTGTGAAAGATAATAAAGATGCCACATTTCCTGCATATATTCCATGCCTTCTCATTCTCTTAGCTATAGAATGCAAGTACACAAGTATCATAGTGTTTGGGACTATTTTGTATAGTTTCAAAATTCTTCTCAACCATGGACACTGACATAGAATTGAATTATACTTTTAGCACTTGGCACCAGATAGATGTTAACTCATGCCTTGATGTGTCTCACTGATGCCGTAACATTAGATGAACATAATCCACTGTACATACTAAGGCATTTAATAGTACAAGCTCAGCATATAGCAGAATCTCAACAGCAATGTCTGTGCCACTTCACAATAACATGAAGCATATGGTGACCTTGTAGGGGCAATGAACTTCTTTTTAATGTATGAAGTAGAATTGTGAAGGATGACAAATTGTGATAACTAGAGATGGAATTTTAGATAATCATATAGCACCTTATACCATTAGTCTCCTGGACAGAATGGCGAAGAGAGGCAAAACAAAGACAAAGCAGTAATCTTGAGTATTTTTTTTATTCATTTAAATCTCATATAAATATTCATTTAAATTCTCATTAGGTATTCATTTAAATCTCTTTTAACTTAATAGACTTAGATATCAAAATGATATTCCAGAAAAACAAAGCAAGGATAACTTGAGCACATACTTAATCATACATACTGTATTATTACTATTTGGCAGATAAAAATATTTCATAAGTGCCAATTAGTGTTTAGATGGAAAGTCTTAGTATTTTAATAGTATATAATGTGCATAGATACATATATAAAATTACATATATATATATATATATACACAAAATGAAAATGTTAAGACCCTCTACTTTCTCATTCACTTCCAATAGTTCCCCATTTAAAGCTGGTTATGTTGTAATCCACCTCTCTGTCAGTAATAAATAATATACAATAGCTAGTTGTTTATATTAATGATATATTTCTAATTTGGCTCTTACAATTAGCCTTTAAAACCAGATAAATTTAATTTCCATTTGTGAAACTGTTTTGGGGTGGTCTGAGAGGGATAGATTTCTGTGTCTCTGTGTGTAAATACACTGACAGCTATACTAAACTACTTTTTAAAACTCGTTCACTCACCAATATTGCAGGCACTGCATATATAACCCTGATACCAAAACAACTAGAAAATCAGGCTTTATAACTGTGTTCCTAACTTGTTAGAACACTCACTCCCCCAGAGATAAGAATCAAAGAGATACAGATTTTCAAACTTCAGCTTACTTGATAGATTAAGTATATATAAGATTGGCTATTTGAAGTATTCACATTTGGGCTGCACACTATAAAATGATAAAAATCTATTTGCCTTGGCTCCAAGATTAATTGTCTGGGAGTTGATTGTTTTTAATTAGGATATCCAGAAAGTATAGCAATCTTAGAGAAAACTTCATAGGTCATAATCATTTTAAGAGAAAGGGTATACATTTTCCCCTTATTATTTACAGCTAGTTAGTTATAGCATTTCTTATTCTGGGAAAACAGTGTTTCTCTACATATACAATATTTCTGACACTAAATGTATTAGAGTTTTTTCTACAACCAGCAGTCTTTCAATTCCGCAGACTCCAGCTGGATGTCCTACAGTTTAATACAGTTCAGAAAATACCTGAAATCTGTGTTTGATTCCATAAGTAAAAAAACAGGCTCAGTTCCCCAAGACAACAGCATACTGGACACCAATTGCAAGTTGGAGCTTCCAGTACTTCTGAAAGACAGATTTCAAATTAGGAGCTCCTTTCGACACGCATCTTAGTTTCAAGAATTAGCTAGACTGGCTTACAGAATTCTTCACTTACATATCTCATTTATTATAAAAGATAATGCATAGGAACAGCGGATGGAAGAGATCCTTGGACAGTTGTGTGTGGGGAAAAGGAAGGGGTGAGTGGCTTCCACACCAGCTCTGAGCGAGTCACCCCCTGGCACTTTAATGTGCTGACCATCATGGACACTCATCAGATTAGTCATTTGAGAGGTTTTACAGAACTAAGTCTCCAGTTCCTACCTTCTCTCCTGGTCAGCAACTCTCTAATCACCTGGTCTTTCAGGAATGCAACCTCACCCTGAAGCCACCTAGTCCCCACCATTACTCAGTAGTGTAGACTCACATTTGATCTAAATGTGCTTCTTATGAATAACAAAACACACATTTATCACTAGGAAATCCCAAGGGTTTGAGGGTCCTTGTGGCAGAAACCTTGCACAAAGACCAAGCACATTTTTTTATTATACCATCCTTAGTTAATTATGTCTTAAAATACAAACTGGGTAAATACAAACTTGGCCCTCTATGTCAGTGGGTTCCATATCCATGGGTTCGAACAAACCCAAATAAAAAATACACCCAAAATAAAAAATTTCACCTGTACTGAACATTTCAGAAGTTTGCCTTGTCATTCTGTAAACAATACAGTATGCAATGGTTTACATAACATTTTATTAGGTGTTATGAATAATTTGTAGAGATGATTTATTGTGTATGGGAGGATTGCCTAGGTTATACACAATATTCTGTGATTTTGTTTAAGAGACTTGACTATGGAAGATTTGAGTGTGTGAAACGGCTCTGAAATTAACCCTCCATAGGTACCAAGGAATGACTGTATTACTATTATGTTAATAATGCTTTGATTCATATTGCAAGGATAGTTTTTAATACCTAAAGTAAATCTTATTATAGATGCTAACATTTTCTGGTCATCATGCAGCCTTTCCTTGTCATAATTCAAAAATTCCTATGATTTTTATATTTAATGTCATTATCAAATATTCTTAATCAAATATAATGTGTCTATTTATATAATAAAATGCACCATTAATATACGAATCCTTAGGAAAAAGCTCCATGTGGAAGTTTTCCTTAAAGTGAAGTATTGTGCTAATTTAAGAAAAGTGAAAGAAATATTAGTATGACCCTTTAAATGTAACCATTGTGTTCTATTATTGAATGATCAAACTTCAAAAATTTCACACAAATATAAAATTTTATTTTCACATTTCATCATGCTCCCCTCCCAGGTCTCTACCCTCACTGGCATATATACTTTCTTTTCCCTTCAATTGAATTGGTCAAAACATTACTAGTTGAAAACTGTAACTTTTGTCAGCCTATCAGTGCTGTTCTTTCCTAATGTAGTTCATTTGATTTAGGAGATTGTCTCTCTCTTTTATGTACAATTTTTGTGTTAAAGTAAAATGTGGGATTTTCTAGCCATGGCAGTAACCCCAGGAGCTATATACTTGCTCTCACTGTCTTAGTACTTTTCTTGATCCTAGCATTGCACCATGAATCAATTCCAGCATCACACACTCTGGATCCAGCCAGCTCTGAAAAAGCCCTACCTAGATGACATGAGGCTTGGGTAGGACATCTAGACACAAACCATAACACCATCCTGGCAGCCAAGATAAGATAAAGAACACAAGCTTGGGCAATCAGATACTGTCCTGAGAGTTTGGGTTTTGACTGAGAGGTATGTGGAAGAAAAAAAGAATACAGGTAATTTATTACCCAAGAACAGGCTGACCAGACTTTCCTCCCTGAACCAATGCTGTCCTTTACATTCTCACTTCACATCATCTTCCTATTTTCATTAATTATTTGAGCTGCTTATAGATTTCCAATAATATTTCTCTGACTTAATACAGTTGCAGATTATTGCTTTCATCTAGAATCGTATCCATTACAGACCTACTTCTTTGATTTAACCAATGTGCGTAACTTAACTTTTAAAACTAAAATACAGTTCCTTCAAGTGGAATAGTATTGATTTTCAATGCCTATATTTAAGCCATGAGTAAAGAAATGAAACATTATATCATCCTACCGAAACAACTGTGTGGAATATGAATGTTATAGGGAAACAAAAAGGTTAACTCATGTTAACATTTCATTTCTAGCATTAGTGACCTACATTATAACGTTATTTTGATCAGGAATATACACAAAGTCTTCCAAAAAGAATGTGTATACATTTAGGAAAAGAAAAATGTTTTTAAGTATTTTAATACTAAATTTATCATGAGATTAATACAAATTACCTTTGGTCTCTACAATTACAAGTGGTGCTTAAGGTGGTGGCCCTTAGCTTTCAGACATTTATTAGTATAGCAAACTGCTGCTTCGGTAACCTCGGTCACTGAGATTGCTACATGTGCATTTTTAATCTCTTCTCTAATGTCTGGCAGTGTAGTGGGTTTTCTGTGATATACAACATCCTCCAAGGCCCCTCCACACAAGGGTAGCACGAGCTGTTGGAAAAACAGCATATTATTTTTCTTTTCCTGGAGCATGTATACTGTGTTGTTGATATATAGCATATAATATATGCAGTGTATATATATATATGATACATAGGTACAGATAGATACTGCATTTAAAGATAAAGCCTTTGTACTTTCCCCTGGAAAATAAAAGCATCTGTGTTAATGTACACATATAAAAATATCTACACCTCAAATATTTTTCAACTATTTTTAGTATCAGAACTTTTCAGTTTGTGCCATACAGTTAAG
Source organism: Dasyprocta punctata (assembly GCA_004363535.1). NCBI lineage: Eukaryota > Metazoa > Chordata > Mammalia > Rodentia > Dasyproctidae > Dasyprocta > Dasyprocta punctata. The sequence goes on along the minus strand of RJWM01002096.1, from coordinate 75,913 downwards.
TAATTATCAATAAAATATTTTGCAAAAATATAGGCCAAGGGAAAAGAATAAAGGAAGCAATGCTTTATGAGTGTCTTGTATGAGCCAGATACTATGCTAAGCATTTGTATTAGTCAATTTTTTATTACCATAATGAAATATCCGATGCAGGTTAACTTATCAAGGAAAGAAATTCTTTAATTTACAGGTTTTAGAGGCTGAAAATCCAAGATCAGGTAGCCACGTCAGTTTGGTCATTGGTGAGACCTTTATTGTCTTTATCACACCCTGACAGATTGTACTAAGGCAGCCTGATCACTTGCAGCAAAAAAGGGGTTACAACTAAACAGAGAGACAAAGAGCAACTCAAGAGTTAAACTTACTCATAACACTTCATAATTATCTCTTAAGAACTATAGGATTCAATAAAAATGACCTTAATCTCTTCCAAATACCATTCCCTCCATGACCTACAGATCTCCCACAGGGACACATCTCTTACACGCTCCCCATCAGTTCTACATCAGCAAACTGAAGACGGAGCTTCTACCACATAAATCCTTAGGGTACAAACCACATCCAAATCAGAGCAGCATTTGACATGCGGAACAACATTTATTCTTAATAAATGCATAATATCATGCTATCTCATTCATTTACAAATAAAGGAGCAAAAATTGTAATCAAGTAAGTTTTGTTTTCCCAAGATCATCTACATGAAAAGCATTGAATGATAATCAAACCTGTTTATTCCAGTCATTGTACTTTTTGTCACACAAGAAGTGATACAACAATGGTAAATACACGCACACATATATATACATACATACAAATATATACTATCTATATGTTAACTTTAATTGGTGTATATATGTATGTAGATAAATATATACATAATACGTTTCTACTTATACAAACATGGATATATGTAGATACATATATACTCACTGTGCAGATATAGGTAATATAGTATATATACATAAATATATGTATATGTATATATGGGAAATGAAATGTTTGTATGTATGTTTACATGTAATGAAATAAGATGTATCTATAAGGAATGAGTTTAAATTTGTTCTTCAGTCTTTTCCCAGATTGAAGTTACTTTTTGAAAATAAAATTGACCATATTTTACAAAACTGGATTCAATACTTATTCCTACATGAAGAGTCAATGTATTATTTGATGCTCTCAAGGTTGTATGGGTATAAATTGTTTAATGTAAGTGAATGATGCATTAGAATTATTGACGTACAGACATGTAAAAATAATTCAGCTTTACATTTATAAGTTTGAGCAATTGTCGTTAATATGGCTGTGATTGTTAATCCTCATATGTCAACTTCATTTCACTGAAAACAGTAAGAAAATTATTAAAGTATGCTCCTGGATGGGTTATAGAGTTTTGGCGTTAGTCCTTCACCCATTTTACTTTGGTACTATTTCCCTGATTTGCTTCCAAGTGGCCATGAACAAGTAGTTTTCCTCTGGCATTCCTTTCTGCAGTGAGGTTTTTTATCTTAGAGCCTTCCAATCATGTATTGAATCTCCTGAAACCATAAATTAGATTAAACTTGTCAGGTAGTGTCTCAGTAAAGGGAAAGCTGAATAATACAGACAACTGATACCAGAAATGGGGCTGTGGCAATGATTGTAACTGACCATGTAGTTTATAAGCCTCTGGAACTCGTTTGTTGGAGAAGCTCAAAAAGATTTAGAGATTTTGGCTAGAAAAGCTTTATTATACAGTAAGCATTATGCTGATAGCAATTTGGGAACAAGACTCAGGAATTTGGACAGTAAAATTCAGGCTCAAGAACTTTCATCTGGGAACAGGCCTTTACTGATATTTGAACTGGGTGTCATATATGTTACATTCTGGCAGAAATTTTGTCTACGTTTTATCCATGTCCTGAGATAGTATGAAATATTGAGTTTAAAAGCAGTGGACTAATTAATCTGGCAGAGGAAATCTTAAGGGACCCCAGCATTCAGACTGTGGCATGGGTAGTGCTGATGGTTTTTAGTAAGATTTATAATGTAAATTGTGGAGGAATTGAAGATGAAAACAATTTCAAAACTTAAATTTTGTCTCAGAAGCAAGTAGGTGTAAAATTGCAGCCAACAAATGTGTGGCTGCTAAAGCGATTACCATCATTCTAAAGAAACCTTGTACTTTGAACAGGGACAGAAAGAAAGGCTTCTCAAGAATGAGCAAGACACCACCCCCACTGCAGACGCAGGGTGCAAAAGTGTGAAATATTCTGTGAGAAGAGTGCCTGCTGTACCTGCTCCATCATATGGAAATGATTGCCTATTATTCATTTCACTTTTCTGAGTCATCTAGGCACTCAGATGCTGCTGTATGTATGGTCCAAGGGTGTCCGGCTCCTGATGTAACTGAAAGTTGATTTTAGCATGACCCATGACATGCTAATTTACCAGCATGCAGAAAGCAAGACTTGTGGAGTCAAGTAGGTTTCTACCCAAACTTCAAAATAAATTCTGGGTGGCCAAGCAAGATTGTCCTGACAATGTAGGGTGTGAAACTGTGAGAATGAAGTCAGAGGTACAGGAGAAATCCCCAAAATCAAAGATGAACGCTACTCAGTATGCTTAGGTAGGTCAGAGAGGTGTACCAATAGGTACTTTATATGGTCCCTTTCCCATTTATTTCTGGCACCATTCTCCTCCTCTGCTTTCCAGTTACTATGAACTAAACAACTTTTCTCCAACACATTCTTCCCTCATGACATTTCTTCTTTGAAGCCTCCTAATTATGTACTGAAACCATGAGTTAAATACCTTTGTTCTTCTTAATTGTGGGTGTCAGATATCATCACAATGCGTTAGAAACAGGAATTTATGTGATATGATTTTCCTGGAAACAAGACAATTATTACAGTAAAGCAAAAGTGAGTCTTACAGTATGTCTAGGAATTCAAAAGAGATGTCTTTATTAAAGTCAAGTCTTAAGTAAAAGTGAAATTTTCCTTAATGCCCTGCTGTTATTTTTTCATCCACATAACAGCTTTAACCTGACACCAACCATCATTTCCCATGTACTTACATTTGTACAAAAAGATAGACTGTGGCCTGCTATATTTCTCTTAAGGTATCTTAAAACCCCAAAATAGAGTTACGTAAGCACCCAACATGATCATAATTCTTCTTTAATTGTCTTATGTACAGCAGTCTTTAAAATGGAAATAATATCTTAGAGAAATTATGTCAATTCATTTTTGGATATAGACAAACGACTCAATTGTTTTATCATTTTCTTATGTAGGACAGTACTGTAGAATTCCAGAAGGGATAATTTTACATTTCCCTCAGCAACAAGTTACTAAGGAAGAAGGAAATGTCAGACGTGCCTGGGTGTTTGAAGGGCAGTACACATCAATCCTCAATTTAACAAGGCTAGACTGAGTGAGGCACTCCAGTATGTTAGTATGTTGTGATCTTTCTAAATACTCATTACTAAAATATTCTAGTCCTTTCTTTATGACATGCACTTAATGTTCAATAGATCAAAATTTCTTTTTCCTTTTTTCCATCTTCCTTTCAAAAAAAATAAATCAGTGGAAGCCCAAAATCTAGAATTCCTAAATGCTCCATTATCCAACTAAGAAGACAGTTTTCCAGTGAAGTTTCTGAACTAGTAATGCCTTACTAAGAGTTTTGTCTTGTATAAATACCAAATTTGGTGCAGGACACTGACAGTATCCATTGATATTCAATGATGAATGGAAAGGTAGAGATTATACAGGCAACTCACCTCTTGCATCTATGTATTTGCCATAAAGGAAACAGAATGAGTCGTTTTCCTTTTAGATACGGCAAAGTTTATATTCATCATATTCATGCTCTAACATAATGCCTATTTAAGATTTCTATATTTTTTTAAATGGGATTGATTGTTTAGTGCATATTTTCTATCACTTGTTCAGTCAATTTATCTCTGGTTATTCTTCTGGCATAGTTACCATTCTCTTCAACTGGAGTGTAAGTGAATCAGGTAAGCTATTCACAGATAAAATTTTAGAAATGGTTTCCCCGTAAACATTTGAGAAGATTCTAGATAGCTCCATTTGAATCCAGTGTTTCCATTTTTGCTGTCTGATAATAATTTGATAGAGCTATGTATTTTTTATCAAGAAGTTTTATTAATGGTGATCATTCCTAAAAATGATTGAACATAAACAGTTATTCACTGGAGATTAAGATGACATAGATGTCAATATACATGTATAAATGGGTTTAACAGGTTTTCTAGATCAAGTCAATATTGAACAAATTAACAGGCATTCAATCAAATTTATCAAATTGATTTTTTAGGAAGAAATATGTTGAGAAAATTTCATACTGAGGCACTGCATAGGTATTTACCATTAGCAAATGTTGAATCTCATTTGTCTTTTGTTACGTTACAGTATTTGATCTTATTTTAAGAAAGATCCTGTACATTCCTGAAAACTTTTCTGTTATATAACAATTACAATTTTTTTAGAAAGAACAAAATATCAGTAAATACTTATGAAGTATAAGTGTAATATATGTTAAATTATTAATGAAATTATAAAATTAGGTCAATCAGTTTAAATGTTTTTTTAGCTATAATAAAATATACAACCATAATTAATTCATTTAATTTAATGATTAATGATTTCCCAATATTCAGGAAAAAGACTGTTGCAATAACTAAAACAGAGATATTTAATTGCCCTCACTTCCCGTTTTTTTTCTTCAGAGTTAAGAATGTAAACTACTTAAATTTCAATCATTGAAGTAATCAGAAGGAGTTTTGGAAAGCAGGTGCCAAATGTGAATAAAGGTATTGGAAATACAGCTTACACAATGAGAATCACCTGTTTAAAATGAAAATTTCACCTGAAATGCCCTTTTCTCTCTTTCTCTCCCTTCCCAAACACATGATATCCAATACTGCAATGACTGTATTTGGAATTTTATCTAAATTAGGCTTTATTCTGCTTCTGTCACCAGTTAAGGTATGGGGTCTCGGGAAGTGGCTGACAGCTGCCTGTCCCTTTCCCCCATTCCAGCCTCAGTAAAAATGAGCCTTCAGGAACTCTTTGACAACATTTTTAAATCTAATCTTCCAGCAGTCTTTATAGAATTCTCTGGCCTTTTACAAAGTCAGCACAATTTGCTAATCTGAGGACAATATGCAGATTAATGGGAAAAGAAAACTATTTGATATTTAATTTTGTTGCCTTTTTATAAATAAATATTTTCATATGAGTTAAAATATTAATTTCAGTCATGGAGTCCTAGAGTATAGGGCAGAGAGCTGGACATTTAGTGAATAAAAATGGAACGCTAATGAATATGTAATATACTCAGGCAAACTCTTCACCAGAGGCACATCATTTATAATCCCCAATTCTTCAGTTAATACACAATTATAATTAAACCATGCACATTTCATTTGCATTGTCAATGCACTTTGCTTGATAATGTTTGGTTTTATCCTGTTTTTCTCAAGTATCAAGTTTTTCAATACCGATTTTGCTTTAGTGGAATGGTGTCTGCTTTCATAAACAAATGTTCTTTGATAGTAACAGAATCCATAAAATACTTTAAAAAAATTAATGAAGGCATTTGCTAGGCATAGGCTGTTTCATCAGAATGTACCTAGTTTATGTTACAATGGTAAAATTGCTGAGACAGAGAGAGCATTCTGATTGAATCATGAATATTCCAAAGGGGTAGATTAATCTGTGTGAACTACAGAACTCTGCTGAAACTGCTGTTTAATATTCTAAAGTGTGGAATTCATCTTCTTACAACACAAAAGAGCTTCCTATAATAAAGATTTTCTTAAAACAGCAATAAGGCAGCTCAGTGGGGTGTGGTTTTCATGAAATAATCACACTTTTGAGGGATTAGACATTATGCCTTGTGCCGTTCAATCCCCTCAAGTGCGTGATAACGTGTTGATGCCACCTCCTCCGCAAAGCTCTATTCCTCATTGACTCAGTGAACCATTCTGGAAATGTCTGTCTGCTTAGATGTATACTAAAAATAAGCTAAGAGATCAATGGTACAGTATTAATGCTTTACCATTTCACAGTATTCTTTATGTTTCTTAGAAATTATTATAGCTTTGTACTGCCTTGCAAATGTAAAAAACTATGTAGTTAGATTAAGGAAATCTCAAAGGTTAGCAACATGGACTTTACACTTATTGCAATTTAGCTAATAATTATGCAAGTCATTCCATTTTTAATCTACATTGCTTTTTTAATGAAGCACTCACTAAGAATTCATGCATAAATATGAATATTGTACTGCAAAATTAAACCAGAATATAAACTAATATTAGAATATATTCTTTCAAACTCTCACGTATTGTTACATGAGAAATTTCACTTTTATTTGTAGTTCACTCCAAACTATAATCTAAAAACACTTAGTTATATTTTTCAATTTTCTCCTAATGCTAATATTTTTGTTCCTTCTTAGCAAAGAAAATTATATTCTCTTGTTTATTTCATCTGTTTTAGTGTTTAGATAGAATATTTAGGAAATACATGGTTGGGACCATAAATATCAGTTATAAGAAGGGTTTTGATTTATTTAACACTTTTCTAGAACTGTGCCAAAATATTAAGCTTTTGGGGCATAATTCTATGTTTTTGCCATTATGGAATAAATTTTTTCAAGTTGCTTTGAAATGTTACATAATTGAAAATTCTATTATAAGTAATGTAGCATTCCCTGAGTTGTAGAAAATAATATGTCCATTTATTTAAAAAATAATGCTACTTTTAACCACAGAGCACTTGTAAAAGATGCAGGATTAAGATAATAGTACAATTAAGTAAAGTTTTACTTTATATCCACAAGCTTTTTTTTCTAAATTTTCTGGGCAAGAAATCTAATGATCTATCATATGATATGCTAACAAAATGTTAAGGGATGAAATTCAATAAATATCTTCCTTTTCCATACAATAACAGAAATAATGCCAATGAGTTTTCTAACCAAATTTTTTCCTAAAAATGTTAAAATTGTTACAGTGAGTGACTTTCACAATTCTAGCTATGGGATTAGATTCCAATACAATAGGCAGAATTAATCTTTGCTTTTATTATGAATTTGACAATTTTCTCACACTGTAATGTTCCTACAGATGATTTAAATCCAGATTGTAATTCAGTATTTTGAAGGTGGAGTTTGAGAGTGTGCTTTTCAAGCTGCCAGGTGCGAACAGTATTTCTGGGTCAAGGACAGCTTTTATGCAGTGTTGTGATAGAATCCTGCATCATTCCATGGATTTACAATCCACCATTACACGGATTGCTTACAGATTTTGGTTGTTGTGGATTGAGCTATGTTCCTCCGAAATCTGTATGTTGAAGTTTCGATCCCAACGTAATTATATTTAAAGACAGGGTGTTTATTGAGGTAGTCAGGTCTAAGTAAGGTCGTAATAGTTGAGTTCTGAGCTATGGTCCTTATTAGAAGAGATATCAGAGTGCTCATTTTCTTTGTCCGCAACGTTGAAGACAAAGTGAAAAGACACTGTTTGAAACCCTGGAGTGGATCCTTCTCCAGACTCCTTACCAGCGAACACCTCGATCTCAGACTTCCCTGACACTTGAGAAAATACAATTCTGCTGTTTAATGCACCCAGCATAAATTTTGCTATGTTAGACCAAGAAAAATAATGGTTTTATTGGCCTTGTTCTTGTTTCCTTCCTTCCCACTTATTAGGAGATACATATATAAATTAACCAGATAGCTATAACCAGGATATAATAAGCTTTCAACCACCGCTTTGAGCCCTATCCTGACTATCTTGTATGTTAATCGTGATTACACAGAGCAAGAATCTTACCAAATACTGTGTTTGATTTTCTTCAGTTATTACATTTTCCTGCTAACAAGTTAAGGTAGTTTCTTAAAGCACTAGAGTAAGGATTCCTGGCAGATTAGCCAAAAGTTTCCATGTGTTTGATTTCAAGGTCACAGTCTCTGTTGTGTCCTTCCACCCCATCTTTCAACCAGGGACAGCAGTATAACTGGAAAATGTTGGCATACCTTTTTCACCTCTTGAAATATGGAACCAACCACCCTGTCTGGTGCCAATCAATGAACCCCCTCTCTCCTTTCTTATTCATGGACCAGATCATTGATCTGCAAGTGTCAGGGAAATAAATTATGGTACCTCCTCAGAACAAGATAGAAGGATCTACTAAATAACATGACTATGAAGAATATCTTATGAGTTGTAAAGATACAAAATGGCCACTGGAACAAACTTATTTTATGCAACAGAAAATTGCTAAAGTTATGCATGTTGCTATATGCAAACTGATTATTTTGTGCTACACATCAAATGTAGTTGACTCAGCTCAAGGAATACTAAGTACATCAGTATTTGACTATCACCAAACATGGAAATGAACAGATAGCAATGTATAATTCAAAAAACTACCTTTGCATTATGGAAAGATTTGCCATTGTTTTTAATCATGGAGTGTTTTATTCATTTTTAAACCTATTTTCAGAAGTTTCAGAAACAACCTTACAAAGAACATTTGCTCAATGCACAAAGCATATGCATATGCACAAAACAAATTAAAACAGGGTTATTCAGACAAACTTGTTAACCACAGGGTTGTATTGGCCTTCACTTTGGCAAGATTTATCAATAACATTTTCTAGCTCTAAACAAAAGGATTTGGATGGCATACTCAGTAATGAATATTGGAATTATTTGTGTATGAATAATTCTGGCAATACTCTAACGACAATAACAATATGAGCTTCTGTAGCCCTCCATTGATCTACCTTTTTCCAAATATTAAATCTGAGTTAAAGGGTACAAAGAAAGACTTTCTCCTATTTTAATTTACTTGAATTTCTTTCAGCCTAGTCCTTCAAATACTAAACTTTTCAAGAGTATATGAAATATGAATCCTTTCATTTCAGTAAGAATGATATATTACCCTGTAAAGTCCAAATGGAAAGGTAAAAAAAAAAAACCCTACAAAATACATATTTTATTGAGTTAATGAAGAACAAAAAGTTTCCTTTCTACCATAGTCTCAATCTTTTGCTGAAATTGGGGCAGATGCCCACTTCCTGCAGAGAACTGCAGAACTGGAACACACAGCTGCCAGTTTTGACTTGGTGCCATGTGCAGAACTATCACAACCCTTGGGGTGGAGGGTAGAATTCTGTTCCACCTTCCTACCACTTTCACTCCACAGAAAATTCCTCTCAAGTTTTACTTGCACTCAGTATCCAGTCCCCTCTTCAGAGAATGAAATTTTGTGAAGATACAGAATATGCTTTTGATATAGAGGATTATCCTTTGTTTGATATCACTTATCTTTTGCTTGATTAAAGCAAAACTGATGTATCCTAAACTGATTTAAAGTAAACTGATTTATCCTATAGTGAGGGAAGTCAATGCAAAGACAATTTTTAAAATTTATCTCGGTGACTTTTTTGAATACCAACTGAACAGCTGCTTTACACTTTAAGGAATTTGGCTTTTAGCCAAATGTTTAAGGATGTGTTTCTGGAATTAGTTTTGTGGTTATCAACTTCTCTGATTTAATAAACATGAGATGATGCATTATCATTATGGAATACAATATGCATTGTCATTATTGGGCAAATCATCTGTGAAATTTGATATCTCAAACAAAGCAGTTTGTGGAGTGTAATTCTTTCTATTTCTTTCTAAACTAGATTCATCTCTGAAAACAAACTGCTGTACTATGTCAAGCTGTACATATAAAGACTTTTTTCTCCTAGAAATATTTTGGAGTATATTTTTTAAAGCCATATATAATCTCAGAAAGTTTTAATGTTCAGTGAAATAAATCACACACAGGCTTGTATATCATATGGTTTCTCTTACATAAAAGATAATGGGAAGCGGGGAGGTAGATCTTTTTCAAGTCGGAAAAGTATCTCAAGGTGGAGGGAGAAGAAAGGAAAGAATAGGAAAGGAGATGAAAAAAGAATTGAGATGCATTATATACCTGTACCAAGTTCCCACAGTCATTATGTAATATACACATATACGAATAAAAAAAACTGAAAAAATTCTGGAGAGGGAAATCTGAAAAGGATATTCACACAAGCTCATGCATATAAAATAATGCAATATTTTTAAATTGGAACACAGCATATGAAAAGGAAAATTTTGCTTGGTAAAAAAAAAATTGTTTGCCAAAATACTTCTTCCTTTCTTTATAGTATTTTCAGTTGATGTTTATGCTTTTTATTTTGATGCTTAACAGCTGGGCTATGCAAATGAAACATAGCTAAAAGGCCTATTTGGCTTTTTGTATTCAGGACATGCCAAGATTATGCCCCAGGGAGGCTGCAGCTTTGCTCTGGAGAATGTGGGGTGTTATAGTCTGGTAGTGGTTGTTACCACCTCAGCTGTGATTAGCTGGCATGCATGATAGTGCAGAAAGCTGCTCTTTGCTTGTATTCCCAGACCAGAAGAATAATTCTAATAACATCACTGCAAACAGAACTCCTGTAATTATGTACCAGGATTTCTAGTCTTGCCTGTCCCTTATGTGGGTTACCAGAGGATGCAGCTTTTGTTTGTCTGACTTAATACCCTCAGTAAAGAAAGAAAAACACAGCAGTCCTATTTTAGCTATTATTACCAGATCTATAAGATTCATATTGGAAAGGCAATTCACTTGATCTGTCTTGTCAGAGTAAAACTGAAATATATTTTGTTACTGTGAAAGAGCAAAATTAAATGCCATGATGAGATTTTTAAGCTGATGACCACTACTTATCCTAGCATTGAAATGCATCTTCTAAAAATGAAGTATGACAGGGAAACAAAGTTAAAGTGAACATCAAGTGAACTTCAAGTCCCATCTACATCTTGATCTATGAGTCACATAGATGTGATCAGAAAAATTAAGTAGAAAAATTGAAGCAAAAGGTCTCAGAAATTTGACCTCATGAGAACACCAAGGGTAGTCACATGAGCTAGAAAATGAAGCAAGTAATTTACCAAAGATGCCTTTTTTTAAATTTACTAAAATGTAACATTTATTAACCATTGTATTCCAGGCTCAAAGTCAGGGTTTCTATAAATCTGCATACAGTCCTTGTATGTGTTTCATTCTTTGACACCAAAGGGCTCAACTACAGACAGAGCAAATACTCAAGGAATAATTGTCATATGATGAAATTTATGCTTTGTTAGCAGCATAAGGAAATAGCTTTTGTACCCAAGAAATTAAAAAAACATACAGTACTTATGTATTAATGTGTAAGGGAAGAAGGGACCACAGATAGCTTCAGAATTGAAGCTGCTTAATTATTTTATCAAAAATCATGTGAGAACCTAAACAGACACAAAGAGGCAGTAAGCTAAAATTGCTGGGATGGGAATTTGTTAAGAATGAACTCTCCTGTAAAAGTAGAAAGGAATCCAGGGTAGGTTATGCCAAGATTGTTTGGGGCTAGCTGCTGGAGATACTTGAATATAAAATAGGGAATGTGGACTTTATTCCATAAAGCGTGTGGAAACCAGAGAAAGTTTAAAAGCAGAGGAATAACATATTCAGGTTTCTATTGTAGAAAAAATAATTGTGTAGTTGTATCACTGAATGCATAAAAGAACATCAGAAGTAGTCAACATTTTGCATGAAGAGAAAACAATTGCTGAACTAAGCAATGACTGTACCGGGGAAGAGGACAGAATAAATTTGAACATTACTCAGGGTTAATTCAAAAAAATGGTTGTCCAGTGTGATAGCCTTAAAATGATTTGGCAAATGTTTAGGAAATGCTAAATTCTATCTTTTATTTGTAGCCCTTATAAAATACTTAGCAGATACCTGGTATTCCTCTCAACTAACCTATAAATATTAATTCATTTAATTCTCATACAAAAACTTTACAAGGTAGATATTATTACCATCCTCATCTCGTAGATGAGAATATCTTGCCTACCCAGGATCCCAACACTAAGAAGAGAAACCATTGGAATGGGAGCAGACAGATATGAAACTGTTAAGCCCACAGCCTCTCTAAAGAATCCCTTTGACCCAAGCAACTCGCAGTTCTTATTTTCGTATTAATTCATCTGAATATTCTTAAAGATTAAGAAAACAACTATATCTGTTATCACAAGCATATTCTAAATGTTCATTCACAGGCATTTTTCTTTCTAAAATCCCAAATAACTGGTTCCCTATGGAACTCAATTTAGGAACAATAGACAGAAGAAATCATTCAGACTGAAATCAATAGGTGTTGGGAGCCAAAATTCATTTAATTACACTATTTTAGATTGCTCTATCATAGTTATTTACTGTTAATAAAGTTATAGATTTTACAGAGTTATATTTGACTACAGCAACACCTTCTAGATTATTCTTATTATTAAAATAAAAAATGAGAATTACTTCATCCTAAAATAAGAAAATCAGAAGAAAAAGAAGGCCCAAAAGAGAAAAATAACCCAAGCCTTTTTTGTATGTAAGCCATCAAATAAAAGTTTTATAAGAACTCACACAATTTTCAGATTTGTGCTGGGCCCTGCCCCATATCCTTTTTCATTATTCTCAGTTTCCTTTACTCCTCACTCTTACCTTTTACAGTGTCACTCTGAGCTGGGTGGTTTAAATTAGGAGGAAGGAGTAGATGAAGCAAAATGGATTGAGTAGCAGTTCAATTTTTACATGGGATTTAAAGTTTAAAATTTCAGTCTAGTGTTGCATATTTGGTCCTACTTCTTCTCAGTAGTCCCATAAGGTAGGTGTATTTATTAGCTCCATATCACATGAAGAAAATAGGGGTAGATAGGTAAGTGACCATGATTGGTCAGTGGCTGAACAGTCAGCATTGACATCTTTATCATGATTTCAGAATCGTACTAAGTTCTTCACACACATAAATATATGTTATTTTCATATCACTTTTGTGAGCTAGGGTCTATTAAAATCCTCATGTAAGGATAATTATACAGTATTGAGATTTAGAAGGTAATTAACTTTCCCAATATAATATAGCTTGCAAGACTGGCATAAGGAGTCTGATTCAAGCAACTGATAATAATGGATACTACTTAGCCACTCCAACAAGTACTGCCAGTATGTGTTAGCCAGCATGGGACACATTCAAGGACAGGAAAGAGCATTACAGAGAGGCTTGTAGAAGCCTTTGACTCAGTGTTAGCAGAGAGTTCAGTACTTGTTCACTTACTAATCCATTTCTTCTGCTAGGCTCTTGACTTTATCAGAGAAGATATTGGGCAGCCTTACAATAGTTTAAATGCCCTTGCAAAATTCTTGATACGTAGAGGATTCCGTGAATGGTTCTTGATGACCAATGAATGATTGAAAAAAGACATTACCAGCAACAGGTTTTAGCTGTAAAGATGGGTTGTAATCTAACTGTATTACATGAACCTCACAGTTTTGTAGTAGCTTAAGTAGCTGTTCCTTTCATCTCCACTCTTCTTCATTGTGTCTCTGCCCCGCAGTCTGCCTACCACCCAGTTTTCTCTGTGCTAGATGAAATTCCTGCCAAGAAGAGGCCTCAGGGCCTTCCTATGTCTTCCTCAGCCTACCTGGGCCTCGGAGTCATAGCTTGTAGCTCCACATATTCCCACATGCTGTCATATTTGACTACAGCAACTCTGTGGTTGACAGTATGTTTTTATTTGTCTTTAAAATTCAAGGAGGAAATCTTCAGTAAATGCAACAGTGGCTAATTCAGACCTCTAAAAGCTCTGTAACTTTCCCACCAAGCAAGTCTAGGTATCTAAGAATTTTAGTACATACCTAGGGCTGAAATGCATCAGGCCTCCCTTCCACAACTAATGACTGAGTGAAGAGACACAAGAAAGAAAGAATTGACCAAATCGGGGACAAATGGAGAAGCGAGTCACATAGCAAGCAAGCATTCATATGGAGCAGTGACTCTTCCTGAAGGGGTCAGGATGGTGACTCCTGGCTTCCTCAGTCCATAAGTATTTAGAATATCAATGCTTAATGTTTATACTTATGGTGTGGTTGCATTTGTTTTGCCTTTTGTCTTGGTTAATCTTATCTGAACAATTAATCTTACTGGTTGACCATAGTTCTGTTCCACCTCATGCCCATCTGCCTTGTGAGTTCCCAGTTATCCCCATCTTGGACCCATCTCACCTTGTGGTTTTACTCTATAAAAGTCCCTAGAAAAGACAGAGTCTTTGACAACCCACTTGGGATCCCTTCTGTCTCTCTCTCAGACAGAAGCTTTCTTTCTCTCAGTAAATACATTCTGCTATTAAAAAAAAAAAAAAGGAAAAGAAAAGAAAAGAAAGGAAAAGAAAAAAGAAAAGAAAAGAAAGAATTGAACATTGCCTGCAAGAGGAGGAGCTCACTACACAAGTACACACAGACCAATCTTGCTAGGTTGTGGTATGTACTTACTAATACACAAATCATTAAACAGATTTGGCACTGACTTGAGAATCAAGGAAGCTATCAAGGAAGCAAGGCACAGTAGCACTGCATATGCACCAATGTCACAGTGTCATGTATTCAAGACAGCAGAACGTGGTGATTAGATGCACAAACTCGAAAACTAGAGCATTCTTTCTATTCTGGAACTGCCCTTTCCTAGCTCTGTGATCTTGATTAAATTATTTAACTTCTCTGGGCCTAAGTTCCTATTACTAAGAAATAGTATTAGCACACATTACACAGGGATTCTGAGAATACTGGATGAGTTAACATACATGTATTGAAGTAGGCATGCCACAGAGACTGTGATTATACTGTATCTACCAGTGTCAGTTCATAATGTTGCATAAGGTTTTGGGGAAAAAAATAGAAATGCTATATTAAAATATCAAGTCTTTCATCTCCTGCTGTTCAAGTTTAAAATGAAAAATTTGTACAAAAAAGTTGTGGGGAGGTCTCATTGACAGTTTTCACCCTAGTAAAGATGTTAAATGACCTTATTTACTTCCTCCTAATTGAGTAGCTCTAATAAGCTTGATCAGCTTTCCCTTCCCCTCCCCACTGCTTTGTGGTAAAAAGGTTTTGTTTTGTTTTGTTTTTAAAGTCTTTTCCCTTAACTGTATTAACATTTAACAGTCACCAGGAAAAACTGTTCCATCATGATGGCTTCTGAGTTAGTGGATTAGAACAAATTCAGCCCGTTCAATCATATGGCATCAGGCGGTGCTGCGAATGCAATTTGTTGAGAAATTCATTTTTGCATTTGCTATTAGAAGCCAAGTGTTCAGCTCTTTTGCAGCTCTCCACTGTACCTTATCAGGAACACAGTAGCTGGAGGGCACCCGTACCACTGATCAATCAGAAGGAAACAGCACAGCTGTGTTTTCGACAGCTGGAACAGGGCTGATGTCCATCAACAAATATTCTGGATAACTTGCAGTTCTCCTTAGCTGAACAGTGGCAGACAATGCTCTGGTGGTTTGGAAAAAAGAATTCCTTTATGCTTGCCGTTTTATCTGGGTTTTAGAGGGGTGAGTGCTACGCACTAGAATTTGTTTATGCTTGCCTGTCGTTCTACCTCACATTTTCTGTCATTCCTATGACAGTACCAGCTAAGAAAGAAAGGAAGATAAAAGTGACTAGGCTCTTAGCAAGTAAAAGTCTGAACAAAACTACATTCGTACAAAAAAACAAAGTTGAATAAGGGGCAAGTTTCACTATAGAAAAAGAGACCCTTGGGATCTATTGCGTTTTTCCCAGTGATTATTTTATATATATTTCAATCTAAAGGTTTCCTGCTGAAAGAAAAAGCAGTGGTTCTTCTTTAGTGTATTATAGCCTAGTACTTCACTTTCATCTCCTTGTGTGGTTTGAATGTTGCCTTATTATTTCAGGAACACCAGGGACACTCTGGTTTGATGCTAAATGTACCTTTTAGCATGATGCACCACTATATTTGAATACAAAGTTACTAAAATATAGAACTTTATGATATTGTTTGTAATAAATGCAACTGAATCACCAAATCATGTGGACCTGACCAATGGTGGTCTCTTACAAAGAGATAAAGAAAATCAGGGCCATTTTCTTTTCAAATGTGATTTTAAATGATAAGTATAATTGAACTGGAAAGCACGGAGTATTTTCACATACCCCAAAATGTCCACAAACAATAGAGGAAACTTGTTTTGTGTTAACTTTTTAAAATATCTTTGCATCAAAACAGAGAAATCATTCTTGCTGCTTCAAAACCACTGGATTTCTCACAATTCTCTCATACTTCCAACCAATTCTTAGTTCATAATGCTTTAAAGTATTTACTTCTCTCATTTAATGAGTTCCACTACAGAGATGTGAACTTAATCCTCTGTAATAAGATCTGTAGCAGAATCTAAAAACACTGTATATAGTAGTTTACTAAACCACCTTGAAAAACTGCAGGTTAGAATTTTAGGAGCCTATTTTGGTATTTTATGTGCACTATTTCATCTTCATTTAATAAGTAATAGTTTTAGAATAACTAGAAATCTCAGTTGCATCTTACTCTCAACCTATCCTAAAAAAACTGGTAACAGTTGCCAATATTAGATATGCAAAACCTTAGAGATTTGTAGACTGATCCCACATTTGGTAGGTGACAAATTCAAGTTGAAGAAAGTGACGTGATTTAACTCAAATGACATAGTGCAGAAGGAAGACCAAAACTAACTCAGACTTCATTGTTCTTACACTGTACATGACAAAGGATCAACAATGTCAGAAGGTAAAGATTGAAATGTGTCACACTAGCATGACACCCCAACTGTTTCCTCCATAGGATTGACCTCGAGTCTAATAACTCATACCTGTATCTGTCCCTGAAATGATATTCAAAATATGCTCATTATATCTGTGACAAGCCTTGGGTGTAGATGCAAAGTACTTCCATCCCTGTACACCAAATTTCTTGGTCCGTCCTATATTTTTCTCCCTGAGTGATATTGATTGGCTATGTAGGGTATTTTAAAATGAATAAGCAAGCGGTTAAACAAGTTAATTTGCTTTGCTGCTCAATTGATTTGGCCCAAGTACTTTTGCAGGAAACTACCATCAATAACATTAAAATCACAAATTGTAAATAGACCATATAAGCCATGAGAAAGCAACAATAGGAATGAGTAGAGAGTGGCTGAAATGAGCTGGGAGCTAGAATAAAATAACTATTTCAGCCTAAGGGGAAATCACAAAGAGGCCTAGGATGACAGGGACATTTGATTTGTATTAGTGATGTTACTATTATTTTCTTTAGTCATATGGCAATGATTTTATGACAGACATTATCTTACATTCTTTTTCTTACACAAATTCTAATAGTATATTTAGGACAATTAAGAACATTGTTAAGAATGTGCAATCCACCAATGAATAGTGATAGATACTATTATAACAAACATTTTATCACTCTGAATGATGGTTATTGTCCTTATTAGTTTAAAACAGTAAAATGCTTATTTTGTTTGTAGGATAAATCCATCTTCAGTGCTGTTATTTTTACAAAGAATCAGAATTGACTAATACATTCAAGAAACAAAATGGTTTGCTTCTAAAATTTTATGGTTCGCTAAGTTTGGGGTGGTAATAGGTTACTTCATAAAGAGCTCACATATTAAAATTTTATAGAACTGGCTCCAAATTCTCCTTCGTAGTAATACTGAAATCTTTGTATAACCTATAGTAAATTGTTTAACCTCTCTAGTAGAAAAGTTCCTTAATTTCAACATGAAGAAACAATATTATCTGCTTTTTCAGATGATTGTTCTTAGGATAATTGTGAGAATGAAATTAGATAATATGTAAAATAACCAGCAGCCATTGACAAAGTACCTACCATGTAAGCTTTTGCTTTTTGTTTTGTAAAAAACATGATACTTGTAATTGTTTATCAAGGTTGTAATTTGTATCACACTTTGGTTCCTGTCAAATATTTTGTAGCTTAAAGGGAATATAATTCAATTTCTTAATTTCACTGATGAGGAACATTAGACTCAGATAGTTTGTATGATTTGTTACAGGAAGGAAGGAAAGAAGAAAAAAAGGAAGGAAAGGAGGGACAGAGGGAGGAAGGGAGGAATAGAGGGAGGGAAACATCAGCTACAAAATCTGACACTATATAGCCCTTAAAATATGCCACATAATCTTCTAAATGGTTATACATATAAAATTCTATATGTTTAAAAAGAAGCATAGGATGTAACTCCTGTATCTTCATTTTCAAGATAAGGAAAGTGTGATTGATAAATGGCTAGTACTATAGCCAAGGTGAGCTGAGGGCTATGAAGTAAAATGGTTAGGTTTGAGCTAACATAGTTGAGCTTCAGAAACTGCATGATCAAATACTAGGCAATACAACCATTTGTAAGTAAAAAAGAGACAAAAATGTGTCTGTATGTAAGGATTACATATTAGTGTCCAGTAAACCACTAGAATGTACTCAAACACAAACTTACACAGATACACATATGCATTGCTTGATATTTACAAGAATAAAATTTGTTGCTTTAAGCAGCCGTTAATATAGAAATGTGTTTATATTTGTTCTCCCCTTCAAAAGAAAGAAAAATATGAAAGAAACCTCAGAAAAAATTTTAAAAAAAATAATAAGTATGAAAAAGGATCCTATTAGAAAGATGAAAGCCTAATTTCTATCAGACAGGAAAGAAAAAGAAACAAAATTAACCACCTGTGCATATTGAAACCAAAGATAAATTTGTGGCAGGAAACAAAAATAATATGGTCATGAAAGAAAGAAAATACTTGGTTTTTTGCCAGTCTAAGAGAAGATGTATTAGGAAAATACAGCCCAACCTGAAAATACTTCCTAAAGAACAATTAAATCCTCAAACATGTGGCAAACTATTTGTAGATAAGAAATAGTTCAACTTCATAAAATCAAATGCCAGAAATATTTTGCAAGATCTCTCAAACTAAAGATAATATGAGATTTTTTAAATAATATTCAAAGGTGTTATCAGTAGCAAAAGTGGTATTACTTTATAATAAAGGTTCCAAAGTTGTGTCCCTCATTGAAAACACAAAAGTTATCATTGAAATAAATTAATTACATAAATTTGTTCAAAACTTTTCAAGTCCCCAGATATTACTGAAATAAGTCAAACTGCAAGACAAAATACAATGAATCTCGCTTCTAAACGTAGATCAGGTTTACCTGTGATATTTAAAGGATACACACTGCCCAGGGTGCAGAATCATTTTAGGGAGTCAAAGATGTACTGTGGTAGTACTGTCAAGAATCACGTCTTTTGTATTTCTGCCCGTTTTTGAGCAGAGCAATTAGGTTTCTTTTTCATAATATTCTTTCAAGATCATTAACAGTCTTGGGAGATAGAAATAGTTTGTCCCTCTGGAGCAAAGGGTGTATTTGTTTACTTTCTAGTAAAATAATAAAAACACTGTATCATCTCGTGAGGCAAAATTTAGGCAAGCTACTTTAAAAGAGTTGTGTTTCCGAGTCTTAGGATGCAGGTCTACTGAGTGCAAATAATCTATTTGGGCCGTTTTATGTTTTGATGTATTTGATGATCAAGATAAACAGAAATATTCTTGCTACTTATTCTTCTGAAAGTAATGAAGTTCTTTATAGTTGGAAAAAGAATCTTCTGTCTTCTCTCAGCATTCATAAAAGTATGAGAGACTGACTCACTAGTTGCAAGTATGGTAAAATTTCAGACATAATACAGATTTAACTTTGGATATTGAAAGTTTTAAACATAAACAGAAGTCAACACAATAGTGTGATTTCCCTTGATGCTATGACCCACTTAAGTAATAATCAAGTCATGAACAGTTTTTCTTCATTATAGCCTCCTTTCATTCTCATTTATCCCCCATTATTTTAAAACAAACTATAGGCATCATATCATTTGACACATAAATATTACAGAAAATATCTCTGCAATTTAAAAGTCACCACAATATCATTAATATGCCTAAATTAATTTACAATAATGATTTTCAACCAAATATCATGATCTCCAATTTCTAATCATCCTATAAATATGTTTTTTAAAAAACTACTTGTATCTAGGTGAAGTTAATACAGTGAGATTTGGATCCTATTAATTTTTTCTTTTTTATCCTTTGTGATTTCTTTATAAAAGAAACATAGTTACTTACCCACAGTCTTTATTTTGTTGATTGTTTTCCATCTGTGACCTTTAATATACAATTCAATTTTCTCTGTTTTCTCTAAATTGCTTATTGAGAATAGAGGATTAATCAAATTTAAATGCCTTTTCCCTTCCAACTATAATATGTCCCCCTTATTCAATGAACATGGAAGGATTTTATTTGTCTTTTTCTTGCCTTTTTATTCAAAAATGTACCACAAAGATTGCTCCACAGAAGGGTATGCATATCGACTATTCCTCATCTACTTTCAGTTGCATGGTTCTATATTATTGGAAATACCGTAATTTATTCAACTGATCCTCTACTGAAGGACATTTGAGTTATTTTAATTCTTTTACTATCATAAATAGTCTTATATTAAATACAATATGAATATACAGAAGCACATATTACTAGTGTTTATTACCAATGTTTTTATGAATTTATTTTGAAATCAAAAGGTAAGTACGTATAGTCACCAAATTATTCTTCTGTATTAGATGTACCATTCTGCATCCCTCTTAAAAATATGAAAGAGAACATGTTTCTCCATAAAGTTGGCTTTTTTAGAGCTCCCAACACTATACTTTGTCATACTTTTGAACATATGTTAGTCTAATAGTTTAGTTTGAGTATCTTTGAATATGGTATAAAGCCATTTGCATTTCTTTTTCTGCTTTTTCTGTGAACTTTTTAGTCCTGTAATCCATTTTTTCCTTAGGGTGACTGAAATTTTTCCCTATTTTAGAAGCTGTTTATACTTAAGGGAAATGCAGTCTGTTTACTGGCACCTCACAAATTAATATCCCTAGCCCTCTACACATAATTCAAAACTCTACTTCCAAATTCTCTACTCCACATTTTTATGTGATTGCCAATTAAGTTCCTAAATTTAATAAATTCAAAATAGTACAATTAATTTCTCACCTCACACTACTTGATTCTGTCAGCTCAAATACCTCAAGTATTGTGCTTTTTTAAATAAAAAGCTTTAAAATCATTCTTGACTCTTCACTTTTTCAGTTACCATGAATTTCATCAGCAATTCCTATTGATTCTACTTTTAAAGTATATCCAGAATATTACCATTCCTTTTCAAATCCATGATTCAACTCTGATCTAACCTTTATTATCTCACACCTGGATTATTACTCTGTCCTCCTGAACTCGTCTCCCCTCAACTCTCCATTATATGCTTCACATCATCACTAGTGTGTTCTTTTAAAAAGTAATAGTTACGTCATGCCATAATTACGCACGCAACCCTTCAGTGTCGCTTTGGTTGTAAGACTGACCATATTTTTACTGGTCTGTAAAGCTGCCATCTTCCACCACTATTTCTCTGACCCCAGCTCCCACTTCAGTCCCTATGGCTCACTCACCTCTAGCAACACGGGTCACCTTACTGTTCATTAAGCAAACGCATCTTGTTCTAACCACAAGGCTAATTTTCCAGCCCTGCATTTGGAATGCTCTTTCCTCAGAGATCATTATGGATCACTCTGTTTTGTCTTTCCAATTTGAGCTTACTATGTGTGTAATTACATCACTAAGGCTTTCCCTGAAAGCCAAAGACAAAAATAATTCCTCTTCTGCTTCACTCTCTACTTCCCTTTGCTCTGTACTCCCTTCTAGGCAGCTGTGGTCAACTGATAATAATGATTTTTTTATGTGTGAGTTGTTTGTTTCCTCCTTCAGAGGATGGCCATGAGGGTTTGGAATTTGTTTAGTTCACTGCTTCATGTGTAAGGTTCTGAAGCCCTGCCTGGCACTGAGTAGGTACACTAAATTCTGGATAAGTGATTGAATGAGTGAAGAATGGCTAAGGTTACAGTTATAGTGTACTGACAGTTACAACAGACAAAAATATCTGTGAACCAGTATAATGATAAAAACTAAAGGCTACAAAAGGATATAAAAATTCATATTTGGTGTTAGGAAAACTGGCCCATGTTATTGCAGATAATGTGAACAAAAAAAGAATTTCTTAATAATGCTAATAATAATCCCAGGTTTCTTTTCTTTTCTTTTTT
Organism: Dasyprocta punctata; assembly: GCA_004363535.1. Taxonomy (NCBI): domain Eukaryota; kingdom Metazoa; phylum Chordata; class Mammalia; order Rodentia; family Dasyproctidae; genus Dasyprocta; species Dasyprocta punctata. The sequence continues at coordinate 53,754 of RJWM01002096.1, read as the reverse complement.
TTTTTTCTTTTTTCTTTTTTTTTGGTACTGGGACTCGAACTCAAGACCTCACACTTGCCAGGTGCTGGAACTGTGCCACTGGGCTCTCTCTCAGCCCAATTTCAGGTTTCTGTGGAATAATATTTGATATAGATTCTGTATTTTTTAAATAGTTTCATGGTTTCTTTTGGATTTATACTACTACTGTTTTGTATTAAAGCAATTGGCCTGAATCCTGGGCAATATATCACCAATAATTTAAAGTTGAATGCATATGATCACGATTCTTTCCATCGAAATTGTAAAATGGAGGTCAGTGTGTAGCTTGGGGTGAGCTTATAAAATCTGCAGTTCATGTATTTACTGTATTATGGGATTAAAAGAAAGACACTAGTTCATGTTGTCTGAATTAAGCATGCTTACATAATGTTCAACCATGAACACTAAACTTGATTTGAATTCATTTGGAAACAACAAGGATTCTCTCTACCTGCTGGTTTCTTCGTTAAGAAAAGATTCAAATTTAATTCAAGAAGATATTCTTTTTTCTTTAATAAGTGATTTATAATTTCGCTGATTCTAATTTACAGTAAGCAAAGCATCAGATTAGTAATGTGTTTAATATGAGTTATTAAGTTCCCATTAGACTAAATTACCACCCCTAGAGATCTGCACAGCTACTCTGAATTAATTTGCATTCTTCAGTAGCCATAAACTTCACCTTCTCTTACATGTCATGCGTACTTTAGGATCCATTTCTTAATGTAGTACTTCTCCAAGAACAGCAATTCGTTTCATGAACTTTGATAGTCCCAGTTCTTCATATTGTTTGTGATGATGATAATAATAATAATGATTGGAAACCTTTAGAAATGATGCTTGGAAGTTTCTTTCAGTTGTTAATTTTCCAGGTAATCCGTACCACAATCCCTTTTCACTAAACTGTAACACAGAGGAATCTTTATTGACTTTCCAGTTGTGTTTAACAAGGCCATCAATTTAAGACAAGCTTCTAATTGAATGGTTCAGTATTTGTTTTTATATCTTAAGCATGTACAATCTAAACGGTTCCCTGAATCTTATAAAATTGAGCAGATATTTATGAGCTATACCTACTTTCTAGTGGGAATTAAAGAACTTGTGAATATTACCTGTGTAATTCACACCAAAGTAAGACTTAGAGGGTATGAAATTTTTTGAAGTATGAACTACACTTTGTCCAAATACAAATAAATTAGCTGACTTGGTCTTATTAATAGTAGCTTAAAATCATCAACTAACTTATGAACTTGATTTTGTGCTAATAATTAAGAGAATTCCAAAGAGTGAGGAAAAAATTCGATAACTGTATATAAAAAGAGATGTCTGCAGTGAAAACTGTGGTTACTGTAAGCAGCAGACATATTAACTAATGAAACAAGGCCCGTGCATATGTACTGGCCACATTTCTGCAAAGCAGATTTAGCAACTCAATTCCCCAAAGCTAAAGAGGGTATCAGGATGGATTAGAAATCAGAAGTCCCTATTCTTGAACTCACATGATGAGCTCACATCTGTTCTCTGGTGCACATCATTACTTTTAGTGGTAATACTACCAGTGTTAGTCTGCGTTGACCCAGAAAGGCAGTAGATCACTAAGAGCAGATTTCTCAGTGTTCCCAATTTAATCTGATCCCCAAATCAGAGCCATATCATCCCTGTCTTATCCAAACTGTAAATACTAAGAGTACACGGAGCAGAAAAGGCCAGGTTCTTTTGCCTCATTTTTTCTCAGATCCCTCTGAGAGTCTACTTCCAAATTAATTTTTCTAGATCACAACTCTGAACGTCGTTTTTCTACATTAAAAATGTCACGATTTTCAAACACCTTCATTTTGAAGTATGCATTATGTGGGTTCATAAAACACCTGCTGGCTGCATCAGAAGCTGCAAAAAGATGTAAAGAAGAAATTTAAAGTGACCTGTAATCCAATTTAGGTGTTTTTTGTGAAATATGATTGTTGGTAGAGTTGGAAATGAACAAAAAGAATGGATTACAAGGAAGAAAATCTTGGAAATAGGAAAAATGATAGAAAGTCTTTTGAAACATCCCAGGAAAGGTGTAATAATTGGAACTGTAAATTAGGATAAAGAGAAGATTAAAATGAAACCTAAGGGATAAAGTTAAAGATTTACAGAGGTTGAAGCAGAAGTGATCCCAGGTTCTCTGATTCGTAAGAATTTATAAATAATGTGAAAATAGGCTTTGAGATTCCTGTGCATTGTATTGTAAAGCATAATGAAAAGAGTCTAGGTTTCTGTAGCTCTGTTTTTAGAATGGTATCAAATCTAAATTCTTCTGTGTGACCTTAAGTACATGAGCTAGCCGCTTAGTTTCAGACAATAATCAAAAAGCTGTATCCAAATTTGCAGAATTGTTTGGATATTTAAACTTGACAAGGTATCTAAAGTACATAGTGTTTGGTACTAGTATGCGCTCAATATTTCATCATTCTTCATGTGATTATTGTCTCTAGATTACCCTGGTAAACAGGCAGCTCAATAGTAGATTCTGTTACTTGTACAAAAAGAGGAATGTGACCATGAATCATGACATCAGCACTGAAACCTAAGGAGACTATCCAGGAATTGAAAAAGTACACATCTGAGAACAGTGATCTAAAGAAACAACAAAATTTAAGGTGTAGACTAAAGAAGAGTTAGAAAAAAACCCCTTAATTAAATGGACACATGAGATCCAAATTTCAAAGGTCAGAGAAGAGTGACCATAAAATCACCCTGTGTGCAGCTATGTTCTATGCTAATTAAGCAAAAACCCTTTTGGTTATTACTTTGTGCACCAAATCAGAGGATCCTTTGGTAGGAGCGTATTTTTCTATACAGACACCAGTCATGCGGCAGATTCACAATTGTAATACAGGAGTTCCAGAGCAAAAGCTAGTGTACCACTCTTCCTTCCCAATTAGAGAAGATCCTGATTAAAGAGTTAAGAGTGATGATCAAGGTTGCAGCTGACATAGGGTGGACTCAAGGTCTGGATCTAATGCCTTGTGACAGTCTGATCTGCAGGCATTTTGAAAAAGAAAAATTTGTGACATACCATAATAGTAGAAGACTGAAAATTGAGATAACATTATTTTCTTTTACTCCACGTGGAAGATGTCTAGAGGAAATGGAAAATGTTCAAATGTCTGAGTCTATTAAAGAGAAACACAAACCAGTTGATTTCTGTTTGGCATAGAAATATTCGACTAATCTATGGAAATAAGAAACAGCGTAAACCTGACAATAAATTTGTGTTGTAATAGAGGAAAAATTTAGTAAATAAAAAGGTTCCACCAATGTGCATTACCACTGCTGGTGAACTATCTATGATTTCTAAATCTCAGCCTTTTGAAACAGTTGATCTTATTTATCAATTTGACTGGGTTAAAAGACTTGGGGAAGTGATGAGATCATAGGAGTATTATATTGATCAGTGGATTAATCACTGATGTTCACAGCTGAACCTCCTATAAAGAGGTAAGGCCCAGCTGGAGAAGGTGCATCCTTAGAGATGTGACTGTGGGCGGTCTCTCAGCACATACCTCCTCTGTGTTCTGCCTCCTTGTGTGCAACTTTCCTTTACCACACCCTCCACCATGATGTTTCAGCTTTGGAACCAGCTAACCATGGACTAAAATGTCCAAAATAAACTTCTTCTTTAAATAGTGAGTGTTAAATATTTTTTCCCAGCAACAGGAAAACTAACAAATACAATTCTAAAACATGCTTTATACCTCTGCATGTCCTCTTGTTCAAGGATCATCCAAATGACATCTATTCCTAGATAACTTGTGTGTGATCTTCTGATTGAAAGTGAGCATTGCTCTACTGAATGTTAGGAATTTGTGTTTGTCTCTCTTAGAACATTCACCACACTCTATTTCTTTTTATGATTATGAGTCTTTCATAGCCTAAGAATTCCTTGAGAGGAAAAAACATACCTCGGGTATTTTTGTCATGCTCCACAACTTCCAGTTTTATATTCTCACAGTTAACACAGAATAAATATTTGGTGACTATCATTAAAACAATTTACTTAGGGCTGGGGCGGTAGCTCAGTGGTAGAGTGCTTGCCTAGCATGCACAATGCCCTGAGTTCAATCTCCAGTACCACAAAAAAAATTTTAAAATTTAATTATTGTGCTATAGTTATTACTTAAGACCTAGTCCCCTATATCAAATTACTACTTTATATATATTAGATTAATAAGAATACTATTGAATAGTAAGTAGTTTATATAATACTGTATAGTCAATTGTAGCAGTCCATAATCAACAGAGCATTATTTTTATTTTTTTAATACATTGGTAACATTATAAGACATCTGTTAATTCTTCTCACCAAAAAGATATTTTAAAAAATTAGTCAAATAGGGAAGTTTGATGGTTAGGCCTCATGATCATCCTACGGTAGCAAATCAATGCTTTTTATTAAATCACAAAATCTAAATTATTATACTGTATTCATTATTGGATAGTCCGTTGCACAAAAAACATGGTACTTAACATATACATTGTTTCTAAGAAGACTAATCAAAATAAACGCATGATCTCCAGCATGAATAATCTTAAAATTTGCTGCATTCACTTTTGCCAATTTTTTTATCTTGACAAATATTCCATGATTTTCTCCAACTTGAGAAACATACAAAAGACTCTGACATTAATATGCAAACACGAGAGTTTATTTGTATGCCCTTCCTCCCCGTTTCCTTCTCTAAAGTCAGTATTGTTTCTTAATGTGGCCTGTTTTCAGCATTTATTTTAGTTTTCTTCTTGCTTTTGACATGTGTTTGGTAGAATTTAGCAATTTTATGTGTTGCTTATAAAAAAAGAGAAGAATGCTTTTCTGAAGATGCCACTGTTTGTAGTCAAATAAACCACTTTTCATGATAAGAATTGCCCTATATTTATTCAGAGGTGTCTATTCTTTTCCCTTATGACTTGATAATAGTCCTGCTATTCTAACCCTTCAGTGAAACTGTGTTTAGAACACAATTTGAGATATTTGCAGTATACATTGTCCTACACATGAGAAGAGATTAGCTTTTTAATAATAGCTTCTTTTGAATTAAGAAAGAATTTCTACAATAGAGAGGAAAATCACATGGGGAAATATAATCAATGATGGTTTTGTGTAGGCTTTAATAATTTCTTTGTTCTCGGGCTTTTGCAGTTTTTGGTTAGAAGAATAAAAGAACTTCCCCACTATCCAGCCAGTATTTTATTCACTGCAAATGCATTGGTGATTATCCAGGGTATTTCTTGACACCTTTTAAAGAATCCATTTTTAGCATATCTCTGTCAACCAGGGAATCTTCCATAAAGACTTACAATTGCTATGCTGAATGGTATAATGAAAGTGTTCATGAAATCTGCATTAAGACATACCTAATTGGAATCCAGTGTTCCTTTAAGCAAATTGCTTCCTTGTCTGTGCCTTGATTGTCTTATCTGTACAGTAAGGGGGTTTTAGGATTAAATAAAATCATATATGCATACATAAATATACAGTAACTTGACAATAAATGAGCTCAACAAGTATAAATTATTTTGCTTTTAATGAATTACTTGAATATGAGAATGATTCAAAAAAAGAGGCAGGAGACAGTTCTTGAAGCATTTATCATAGAACAAGTAAAAATGGCACATTTCAACTGGATTAAGTGACAGAGGCAAGCTAGGCATGGTGGCGCACGCCTTTAATCCCAGCACTCGGGGTGTTGAGGTAGGAGGAGTGTTGTGAGTTCGAGGCTGGCTTGGGCTACAACGCGAGGGCAAGGGCGACGCTGCCTCAAAAAAACTAGGGCTGGGAGTTTGACTCAGTGGCTTAAGCGCCTGTCTGGCAGGTGCAAGTTTGTGAGTTCGATCCCCGGTACCACACACACACACACACACACACAAAAAAAAAAAAAAAAGACAAAAAGGTGACAGAGGCACATGTTGTCTTTTATGGCAAGAAGTCGAGGAGAGACATGTACCCGTGTAGAATATTAGAGTCTTTGTTCAAACGTTCTTTGATTCCTTCCCTCTATCTTCCTTTGCATGGTGTTTCTTTTGCCAGGTTGCCTTCCTCATAGTGACAAGTTGGTTGCCAGAGGGAACGAAGACTAGATTGTGCCATCTTTTTGTCGCTGTGACAAAATACCTGAAAAAAAAAAAAACTTAAAACGGGAAAGGTTTATTTGGCTCACAGCTTCAGAGGTTGCTGCTTGCTCACTCCCTTTAAGCCTTAGAAACATGGTGGAAGAGCATGGTAGAGGAAAGTTACTCAGCTTATAGCAGCCTAGAAACATAAAGAAAAGAAAAGAACCAGAGACAAGAAGTTGGAGACAAGTTATAACCTTCAAAATCATGCCCCCAGTGACCTAGTTTCTCCAAGCCGTCACCACCTCCTAACAGCCCATTTAGTTAATGAACTCATCAGTGGATTTACCTACTTGATGAGATTGCAGCCCTCACATTCCAGTGACTTCCCCAAAGTCCATCAGCTGACAACCAAGCCTTCACTACATGGGCACATTTGAAAGATATTTAGGATCCTACCCATAATAACCTTGAATACTAGGAGTAAAAAATATCCCCAAACCATATCCTAATTAGTCTTTCCCTTTGGCCGGGGAAATCATCAGATGTTACACTCAGCAGTGCATCAGTACCCTCCTTGCATAGGTACATCACCAGGTTACAATCAGAAACTAAGGTTCAAAGATTTGTTACAGGGGCATTGATATGAAGGCAGAAAGCTACAATCACAATGAAAATTGTTCAATACTAAGTCATATGGTCATAGCAGAGCCATTGTTTAACCAATGGGATTTAAAGTATTCATGATATTGATATTTTGGCCAAATACTGCTAATTTAAAAAGGGAGCACTATTAGGATCAGAATTCAGTTAGCTATAGAGAGAGATCTCTGTTCCTTAGATTAGTTCATGACTTCCCTGTCAATTTGCTATTATGGGTACATTGGCTTCCCAAAGTCATGCTTTCAAACTCGCTAAGAGCACACCCCACAAGAATGTAAAACACACACACAGAGCAATGAACAATGTTTTTACTCAGATTAGTGGCCAAAAACTGATCATTCTGAATCCTGACAGAGCAAGTCCCCTAGGGAATATCCCTAGACATCAGTAACAAAGTAATCATTAGTAAGCAAGAGTAGTCATTGTTCTCTGCTCTAATAAGAATATTTTTTATCATTAGAAGAGGAATAAGTATTTTTTATCAGTTTTCTTACTGGGGATCGAACACACAATCTCATGCCTACCAGGCAGGTGCTTATGCCACTGAGCTAAATCCCCAGCCCTATTTTTTTTTAAGACAGGGTCTCACTATGCAGTTCAGGCTGGCCTTGAACTTACTTTGTAGCCCAGGCTGGTCTTGAACTCACTACGATTCTTGTGCCTCAGCCTCCCGAGTGCTGGGATTAAAGGCATGTGCCACCACTCAGTTTTCAAACATACTTTTGTTTAAAGAAAATTTTGATGTGTTTCAAGTGTTCACAATGGAAATTTAGCTTAGGGCTACAATTCAAAATGTTTCAATTATGTATAGTGCTTCATTTTAATTTCCATGTCAGGACTAACTGAAGTAAACATTAATGTACCAGTGTTTAAGCATTTAAAAAAATAAAAAATAAAACAAGCTCTTATCCTCCACAAAAGAGTGAACTTCCAGAATTGCTTTAGAAAGTGGCATTAACCATGGGATAATCATGGGTAAAGTGAGCAAGAGTACTTTGAAGGAAATTACTACAATAAAATTTCTAAAATTTTAATAACCACTGTAGTTTTTGAGCAACCCAATAGTTTTAGCATATTTCTGAAAAGTTTTTCCGATGCTATTTAGCCAATTTGCATTCACCAAACTTTCTGTAGGTTTAAACTGATCCTGATGCTGTTTATAGCAGTCATCAAATCTTGTCATTTGTAGTTTGAGTTGGTCTTGTCTTCACTCTACTAATTAATGAGCAGCAAAATGCTGCAAGTGAATTTGATAAGCAACATATTTGTTTTATAAACACAGAATTTTTGGATATGAATCCAGATATGTGCCATGGGTTTACAACATGGCAATTTCCCTTACAGCAACTAAAATGCTTTATAGTAACTAATACGCTTTAAGATCTTCCATGTTTGCTGAAATCAACCTTTGCCCCAGCAGGAACTCATCTCAAGCCTTTACTTTAAAAATTCAGCTTAGTTTTACATATATTGCAAATTACTCCAGGTTTACCAACCAATGATCCCCTACTCTTTCTCTTAAATCTGTCATACTGTGTGAGTTTATGAACTCAGTATCAGGAAAGCCTTCCAAGTCTTAACTGTCTTCCAAATCTAATTCTTTTAGAGAGCACTTGATCTACTGTATATACCTTTGATGCTATATGAATTATTAATTATAAGTTATATTATCCTACCACGGATGAGAAATTTTCAAACAAAAAATACTAAAGCAAAGATGCATCTAGAAGCTAGGGGCCTTCTTGTAGAAGCAAAAGCAGACATTCTTTATTGGAATGGATATAAGAACCAAAGAAGAAGTTCTATCAACCTACTTCCACTTACATAAAGTTATACTATACTTGTTTCTCTAAGAGAAAAATCAAATATTTTCCATTAAGGTAAGACACACATTGTGGGAGGTCTTAACACAACAGAATTATAAAGTGTCTGGTTCATTTTTGTTTTAGAACATGTAGAACCTGTGGAAACCAGAGACAAGCTTACTGTAGCTTCATATATTTGCCTTTGCTCTGGTGCCTTTCAGTAATCATTTAAGCCTATCCTATTGAAACACAAAATCTTATGCATTCCAAATTAAGTCACTGAAAGTGTTTGTAGAGAATAAATTCACTGAGACGCTCAACAGTGAGAATTCAGAACAAGAGATAACTAAAAAGATATGCTTCCATGTTTCTTGTGTCCACCAAGAGGGTTTTCTGTCTTAAAAGATGTTTAAATCCTAAGTGGCTCCATGTTGAGTAAATTAATAAATGAGAGACAAAATAAAAAATAATTCAAACCTATTTGACAGAGAGCTACAAAACTGCCCACATGAGAGCTAATTTCTGCTAAAACTTTAAATGGACACATAGAGAAGAAATTACAAAATTCATGTTTTAGGTTTACTTTAATTTTATGGTATACAAACCTCACATGCTTTCAACCCAGTTAATTGCATGTGTGTGTTTATAACCTAAAACTCTCCCAGTAGAAACTGTGGATGACTGAAGAAATAAAAAGTCACAGAGCTAAGTAAAATTAAAATAATAACTGAGCTCATCCAGATAGAAGGAAAATAAGTAAAATGTAACCATTTTATCACTAAAAATGTAAATATATCTAAATGCATGTTTTTACTCCCTTGTACAAAGTCAAAAATATCTAGTAATCTTGTGTTCTTTCACTGCACAACACACAGTTGAAATGATGCTTTTCCTTAGATTAATTCTACCTAATTTCTGATGGACTTCAGTGTGATGGAAGTTGATGCTTTGTAATTCCATGCTCAGTGTCTGATAGAACAGTGCACTGATTGTTTCCAAGGCCTTGTCTGAACTAGGGCTATGAAAAAAAGGAAGATGAAAAGAAAAATGTAGACATGAAAAATTCATTCAGAAACAATTTACTGAGCATCTGAAACATTAAAAGGGTGGTAACAGGCAAAACAAGACAGGGTATAGAATGAGAAGTCAGTTCAGCCAAAAAGAAAAACAGTGACAAGTGCAGACACAGGGAGAGCATGTTGTTAGATATGCCGATGCATTCCAGCCACAGACCGCCAGTACTTGAAAAAGTGCTTACTGCAAGATGTAGCATTATAGAACGTATACCAAGATGAGTTGCTTTATGGTGATCACACTGAGCTGGTGTAGGATTTATTATACAATTTAGACTTGTGGTAAGTGGCTTGGAGGAAAGTATAAGAAATTGGGGCTTTGCTTTCGAGTAGATGCTGCCAGAAAGTGGTGACACTCTACAATTGGGGACTGCAATTTTTTTCTAGAAGGAGAAACATCTGTGTGAGGATAAAATTGTAATTGGCAAAAAAAAAAAAAAAAAATCAGCCTCTAATCAGTTTTACAGTTTTTACAATATTTCAATTTGTTTTCTATTTCAGACGGGATTATGGAGTGATCTTATTTTTGTCTGGACCCATTGAGAACAAAGATTGACCTTGATGTTGACGTTCTATGAAATTGTTTTGTGTTTACGGAAAACTGCTAAGACCTATCAGTGAGGGCCAGGCCAACGGGTATCAAGGACAAATGATGGAAGGAGACTAACTCCTCCATACTAGGTGTTGCTTTTCTGTTTCTTAGAAAGAGATATATAAAGATCAGCACAGGGAAAATCACAAAGAAAAACGGTACACATGTTACCAGTGAGGAAAACAGGAGTTAGACAACTAAAGTTATCCATTACCTATCAAAAATAGTGTAGGGATTAGAATCCTAGACCTGTTGGACTTCAGAGAAAATGTGTTTAATCATTGCTTAGAGAAGAAGATAAGTATGAACACAACATTAGTGCATAAAGAGATGAAATTTTCCAGTAAATTATGAAGACAGAGATTAGACAGATGTTACATTGTTCACTTCTGCATTTTGCAGAGTGACAAGATTAGTGACTTGCATATACCAGTGCTTCATGAATATTAAATAACTGATACAATAAGTAATACAAAAATTGATAGATAAACTAAGAAACTTACACTTGCTCAGGGGGAAAATATTTGATATAGTTTACTTTGTTCTTGGAAGTAGGAAGAAACCTTAATACTGGTAATAACTGGCTTGGAATGTAGCTCAGTGGTAGAGTGCTTCTCTGGCATGGGTGACAACCTGAGTTCAGTCCCCAGTGAAAAAAAGCATGTTTTTGAGATGTGGATTATTTAGAGTGAATGCTGCTTCTGAATGCCATCCAATGGAAAAGCACACTCATAAAAATATTATGGTGTGTCTTCATCTACTTCATTCAGTAAATCTGGCACAATGTAACTTTAGGCTCTTCCACAAAGTTAGAATGACTATAAAAGCTAAATATTTTGGATCAGTTCATGGCATCAAGAGAACTATGATATTGCAACTAGGGACACTTAGGAAAAAGGACTTTGCGAACTGCTTCAGAAAGTGGCAAGAATGATGCAAGAATTGTATTCAAAGTGGGGGAGTATTTTCAGGATGATTAGTGATAGTGTGCCTTGTACTGTAAAAATTATTTTTATTTAAATGCACCATATTTTTCAATCACACTGTGTGAAGCAGCAAATAGTCAGCTTTTAAATCATGTGATTTTTATAAGAAATTTCTATACCTATATTATTAAGGATATATCATTCTTATTTTTCACATGAGAAATTTGAAATTGAGATATGTGAAGTCTCCATCCAAAATCACATAAATAACTGGTAGCCAAACCTGAGTTGCAATTTCACTTTTGCCACTGTGGGTTCAATGGACTGTCCTCCAAACTCTACAGCCATTTTTCTTGCAATTCTCCAAGTAAGTTTAAACAAGGGATAAAAAATTCAGAACACTCAATTTTTTTCTTTTGCTTGTTAAATATCAGCATTTATGAGATATTTGTAACATGATGAATCTATGCTTAATCCATAAATCTGTTTCAACTACTTTTGGGTAATCGTTCTGGTCCGATCTTGACAGTCTACCACTCTGTCAATTGCTTAAATAGTTTACAGTCCATGTATACTTTTTTTAAAATTGTCTTCAGGTACACATGTTTTGTATTTAAATAAGGTTGATGATGGGAATTAACTGCTAATGTATGGTTAAAATCAATGACACTATAGACTCTGAATGCAGGGTATATCCATTTAGAGGAAAAGTTTCAAATTGTATGATGGATCAATTAAAGAAAATCAAAAATTGCAAGAATTATAAAAGTTTATGTTAATATCACCACATTCCAAAAGCATGCTAAAACAGAAACCAACATAATGTAGTCCTTTTGTAATCCCCAAGAAATATGCCTTCCCACTGAATCACTAGGGATATGATCAGTTAGTCTGTATTTAGACCTAACAAGATATTTTATGGATAATATATATTCAGTTCCTGTAACTCAGGGGGTTTTCAGTCTTTAAAAGGGCCAGTTCTTATTTCTCATATCAAATATTCTGATTCGTTTAGCAAGACTTTTTTTTTTTTTTTTTTTTTTGGTACTGGGGATCGAACTCATAACCTCGCACTTGCCGCACTTGCCAAGCAGGCACTCACACTGCTGAGCTAAATCCCCAGCCCTCAAAAATAGATTTTAAATTGAATATTCTTTGTAAATTATTTGAACGATATTATCAAATTGAGCTTCCATATAACTTACCTTTATTTTTCTCATATTTATGCTAAAATTTCCTTAGCTTTAAATGCTATCACCATGTTATTTAGGTATGAAATGTCCCGCAAATTTCTCATGTGTGTGGATGGCGATTTGATCACAGGAATGTGATACTCATCAATGAATTATCTGCTGATGCATTCAGCAGGTAAATGTGCAATTGCGCTGTGGAACCTGGGAGGGTGGAGTCAGGTCAAAGGGCCGTGAGCTGGAGGTGTGTACTGTGTTCTTGTCCCCATTTTCCTTTCACTTTCTACACCTTTACTCTCTCCTTGCCCCTCTGTCATCCTGTTTCTGCCTTGGAACAAACCAGCAATATACCAAAACCAACACTGAGCCTAAATGAATCTCACCTCCTGTAACTGATAGATGTTGGATATTTTGTCTCAAGGACAAGAAAGTGGATAAGGCATTAGCCTAATGATTTTTTACTTTTTAAATCTAAAGGCCTGGTATAATGGCACTTGCCTATAGCCCCAGCACTGGGAAAGCTGAGGCAGGAGGATTGCCATGAGTTCGAGGCCAACCTTGACTTCATAATGAGTTTAAAGACAGGCTGAACTACATAGCAAAACCCTGTCTCATAAAAATAAATAAGATCTGTGATCAGTATATACATGTGCATATACACACATACACATGCATTGCATGAAATTATTATGTTATCTTATATTTTTATGATACATATAAGGTTCATAGAGTGGAAGTAGTCCTTGATAATATTATTCAACTCTTTCATTTTATAGATTAAGGAAACTAAAACCAAAATCTTACTGGTTTACTAATGATACAAATTTTATAAAGCAGAAGACTCAAACTAGAACCCCTGTTCTAGATGTTCAGTAAAGGTTTTGTTCTCATTCACTAATAGACAGTGCAGGTATAATACTGGAAAATACGGTACAAATGCTTTAAAACTATTGTCCCTCTCTGGCTCTGGATCCCAGGACTTTCTTCATTAATTGAAATCAAACCTACAAAAGTCACTTGATAGCTGCTCACTCTTGTTGGTCATTATACATACTCCTTGTCTATCTCCCCTTGATAGAACAATATTTCAACATCAAAGGAGATTATGAAACCAAAAGAGATTACATGCTATGATTTTCTCCTTTTAAGCAAGGCTCCAGATAGCATAAATTATAATTTTCAGGTGCAACTTTTCCTTCAGAATATGATTTTTAAAGATTGTATCTGACCTTGAGCTAAGCAACAGACATGACCTTAATCCACTACCACAAATATAAATTATACTTATCATGCTGTATATTTTAATTTACCATAATTTGGCATCGAATTTTTTCAAAAAACAAGTTGGTTGCCTATTACTCTTTATTTACATCTAACTAAAGGTTTGTTTATGGAATTTTATAGTCAGGTCATATGCCTTTAAATAGACAGGTAAAACACAGGAATGGAACATTCTGTTGACAGGTAAATGGATCGATCTGGGTTTCATTCAAAGGAAAATAATCAAGCTCTTTTCAAATAATGTAAAATGAAAAGTGATTGCGCATTGGGGAGGAGGGGGCCTTATCAGTGTCTCTTCTCAGGAAAATGATTGCCACTTTCTAGCTGGAGAAGCATATGCTGTGCTTATCTTGTGACTTTGCTGCAGTTCCCTGTATTTATTAACAGTCATGCTCTGTAGTGTTCTTCTTGCCTCCTCCCATGCAAATTAGCTTCCTAAAAGCTACATCTAGCCTTCATTTACTTATCAGTTGTGGGAAAAGATGATTATTTTATTATTGGTTTTGAGTAGTCATTCATATTAAGTAGTGTGTCTCTGGTTTCGGGCAGACATTTAATGAAACCGCTATTTCTTCATTCTCTCATCAGTTTAATCAAATCCCCCATGAGAGAGTATTTTGTAGTAACAAGTATGAATCAAGGGAAATTATGGATTGTTGCCTCCACAGAAAATGGAGTATTCATTCAAGATTCCTGATGGGAGGAAGTCAGAAGGATTTCGAACACAGCAAAACAATAGTACGAACCTACAAAAAAAATCTCTTAATAACTAGCTTGCCTGATTTCTGAGTCTTTTATTAGCCTGGCCCCCAAGCAGTGTCCCTTTTTCAGGTTTGAATTTTATTGTAACAAGCTAGCTAGTACAAGATTTTCAGCTCCCAAGTTTATTTTTTCATATGAGAATCAGGCTCCTACTTTCTCCCAAACACTGTATAATTTTTCCTTACAGCTTTTTTCATATGTGCTGTATAAAATTTAACGTTAACTGTGGTTTATGAACAGACGCTGCCCTAGATTCCTGATATTAAGCAACTATTGTGGAAGTATAGGAATCATGCTTCAATTTTAGATTCAGATGATTCAAAATAGCCTGTGGGCCCCTGTCTCACACTGTCCCTGCACACCTTTGATCTATTTTGATAAATTTTTCAGGAGTACTAGAATTGGGTTAGCTGTTTAAGTAGAAGTCAGCTTATATTGGATCAACTAAAACTGGTCTAATAAAAACCCATGTTTCTCCTTAATGGACAAATCAAATTTTCTGTTATCTGCAAAAAAACCAAAGAGATTCGAATGCCCAATTTCTCAGGACTCCAGATACTGAACACTATTATATGTTTAATTGTATCTTATTTACATTGAGAAATCTTTTCACACAATTATATACATTTTATATAATTAACTGATCCAAGGAACTAACGTACAAATTTGACTCTTCTGAAAGTTCATATATTCAGTTATAGTCTAAATATATGAGAATGTTCCAATAAATGCAGATTTAAAGTATTGCTTTCCACTTCACATGTGGTTGTTATCAGGCATCATTGACATAATGTTAAATGTATTTTCTCTAATGCAAACTTAGAGAACAATTCAAAAAATGTGTTAGGTACCTATTGCTATGGAAAAAATTATCCTCAACATAGCAGCTTGAATCAACAGGTATTTATTAGCTAATAGTTTCTTTGAATCACAAGTAGAGATAGTGTAGTTAGGTATCCCAGGCTTAAGATCTGTCATAGGCCTAAAATGCCACCTAGGACTGGCATCACCACAAAGAAGAGTACCAAAAAAATAGGATCTGCTTCCAAGTGTTTTAACATGGCTCTTATCAGGTCAGAGACATTACTTTCAAGGTTATTCATATGATTGTTGACAACCCTCTCATATACTGTGATATAACCTGGAAAAATGTATCCTTTGCCAAATGGGATTTTCCACAGCACTGCTTGTCTCATGACAGCTGACTTTCCTCAGATCAGAGCCTCCAAATGAAAGAAACAATGTGGGCAAGGAAAAAGCCACAGTTATTTTTATAATCTAATTTTACAAGCAACATCCCTTCACTTTTGCAGCGTTATTCTCACAAGAATCAAGCACTAGGTCCAGCCCACATTCAAGAGGAGAGAACAACACAACTATGTAGCTGCCAGGAGATGGGAATCTCTTGCATCCAGTACTGAAGCTGTCTACCACAGTCTACCCTCTCTTCCCCAATGGTTCCTGTCCCTCTACCATGCAAAACAGGCCCATCTTCAACCACAGACCCCAGAGTTTCAGCCCACTACCTTCAGTCAGGGTATACTAGATTGTAAATACAGAGCAACTTAAAATCTTAGTGACATAAAACAATGTATTTTTATTTTTCAGGAACACTGCATATCCTCTGTGGGCTGGCTGAGGATTGAGAAATGTTATTTTCTCTCAGAGGGTATCCACCATCACAGGGCCTAGGTGATAGAGCAAAGAGGGGTTGGCTTCTCCTCTGCTTTTATTTCTTAGCATTTCCTATAAGCCGAGCATATGATAATAAAGATAAATATTTATGGAATGAATATTATAAATCAAAATCTGGCTCTTCCAACAAATGCATGTAAAACACCAATCACAACCACAACAAGATGTCTTCTCACCTCTGATTAGAATGGTTATCAGGAAAAAAATTCAAATTTGGAAGGACTGTGAAGAAATGAAAATTCTTATATATTGTTGGTGAGAATATAAATTAGTATAGAATTATGGAGAACAGTTCGGAGATTCCTCAAAAAAAATCTAGACCTACTACATACCACTTCTGTGTATAAACCAAAGGAAATCATATCAACATGCCAAATAGACACCCGGATACTCATATTTGTTGTTGCACTATTTGCAATAGCTAAGACACGGAATTGAGCTAGACACTCATCAATAGATGAGGTGATACAGAAAATTCTGAAAAATATTGAAATAATACCCAGTCATAAAAAGACTGAAATCCTGTCATTTGGAACTGGAGAATATTGTGTTAAGTGAAATATGTCCGACAAAGGAAGACAAATGGCACAGATTCTCTCATATGTAGATGCTTAAGATAAATTGACCTAAATATAATATAGTGGTTACTAAAGGCTGCGAAGGAAGGAGGATAAGCATAAAGGGAACTTGAATAATGGGTATCAAAACATAGTTTCATAGATGTAGTAATGTTGAGCAACAGGAATAAATAGATGGATAGGTAGATAAGTAATAGATAGATAGTACATTGGCTACAACCACTTTGAATATAGTTTTATATTATCCTTTGAAGCTGAGCATGAGCACACCAGATGAACCAGCTATTCTACTCCTTATTATATATAATACGTGTACCAAGAAACATCCACAGGAATGTTTGGTCCAACATTAGTTGTAATTACTCTAAACTGGAAATGATAAAATATCCATTGGCAGCAGAGAGGATAAAGTGTGGTATATTCAGATTATATTTGACAAATTATAACATGAATTTAAGCAACAATACTGTTAAGTCAGTCAGACACAAAGTATCATATATGATTCCATTTATATAAATTTCAAAGCTGCTGTCCACTATAGGGTTAGAAATTGAAATAGTGTTTTTTGTTGTTGTTGTTTTTTTTTTTTTTTTTTTTTTTGGCCTTTGGAGGAAAAAGAAGTGGGACCCAGAGGGAGCGTAAGGTCTGTAGTGCTAGAAATATTGCATATCTTGGCTTAGGTGGTACTCACTTTTGTGTGATTCACTGTTTAGATTCTGTTCTATACTTACATTATACTTCTAGAAAATAAAAGTTACTTCTTAATTTTGGGGAAAATATGACTCAGGCTTCCAAGAAGTCCTGCATGGTCATATACCCTGACATATGTGTTATGAAAACCTATCCTCCAGAAATCTCCCTCACTGTTGAATATTTCCCTGACTTAGAAACTTCATGATTAAAATGTATTAGTATTAAATAAGTTAGTTGCAGTATTGTTTAGGTACTCATGCTCCAAATCACTCAATCTACTTCACAAAAGAAGATAAAAAGGAGTAAAGAATGACGTTAGAACAAGTATGGGACAGGAAGGAATGGATTGAATGGAAAGCAAGTAAGGAAAGGAGGGAAAGAAGGAGGGAGGAAGTGAAATCAGTACATGAAATAGGGACTCGCCAATTTCACAAAACATGTATTTTTAGGTATCTCTTTTTTGTGCTGGATGTTCGCTTATATAATGTTATATTTAATGCAAGATTTTTTTATTTTAAACACCTGAAACTATAAAAACATGAGAATGACTAAAGAAAAATGTATATAAACAATTCTAAGTAAAATAGAATGAAATTGTCCTAATAACTTCTCTTTAATACGCAGTTTTAGGCTACTTTTAACAGGTCACACTTGTTTGCGTTCATGTAGAACCCATATCAAAATTATACACTATTTTGATAATCAAGAGTTTTAATGCTTAAGAGTAAAGTTAGCTGCAGAACTAAACCTCATTGGGAAGTAAACGTTTACCATAAAATCTTGCCTAAAGGTGACATTCAACAATCATCCAAATAAGTTATGAAACAAAGCTTAAGTATTTACTACCTCAGGTCAGAGGGGTGGGGGGAAATGGAGAGGGTATGGTGAATGAATACAGGGATGTGCTTAGACAGGAGGAATAACTACTAATGTTCTAAGTAGAATAGTTGACAACGATTAATTGAATATTTCAAAGCAGCTAGTAGCGAAGATTTTGAATGTACTCAACACAGAGAAATGATATGTCAGAGATTGTAGACACGCTATAGCTGATCATAAAGCATTGTATACATTGAAATGCCAGGATGTACCCAGATATGAAGAAGAACTTCCTCTTCTTTCCTTAGAAACAAAGCAAGGAAATCTGACTGCCTCCTCTATTGTTTTGGTTTTATTGTATTTTTTTTTTCTTTTTCTTGGGGTTGAAAGTAGAGGAAGTGTGTCTCTCAAAGTTATACCAAACAAGACTACATTTAACTAACAAGTGGATGATAGTAAAGAGACAGATGGATGATATTTACAAAGATACCTTTTAGAAGTGGCCTCAAACAGGTGGTTGCCAAAAAGGAGTCTGTGGATATAGCTTTTGAGTGTAATAGCAAACTGGAGAAAGAAACGGTGTCAGTAATAAATATGTGGAGACATGCTGGCTGAGACTTGATATTGCTTGTCAGATG
Organism: Dasyprocta punctata; assembly: GCA_004363535.1. NCBI lineage: Eukaryota > Metazoa > Chordata > Mammalia > Rodentia > Dasyproctidae > Dasyprocta > Dasyprocta punctata. Next base: position 34,928 of record RJWM01002096.1, on the reverse strand, counting down.
TCTCTATTTTTGTCTAAACTTCAAAAGCTATTTCATTGTAATATGTGAAGAGCAGAAGGTCTTGGGTTCTGTGATTGGTTATTGTTTTGAAAAGGAAAGAAAATTACCTTTCATTTTCTCTGCATTGGCATCAAATTCCCAGTAAAGGTTGGAAGGACATTCCAAATCATCAGAACTGCAGCAAGGATTTTTGGAGGCCCTTCCTTCTGGCTAAGACCATGCAATACTCTCACTACCTTAAAAACAAATTGCAAATAGAAGCTTACATACACTGTTTTGTGTAACTGTTACATTGTTTCCGCTTGCTTTTCTCTCCTAAGCAAAATCAGATTTACCTTTAAGGTATTGAACAAAAGGTATTTTGATGCCTGTGCTAAATGAAGCTTTGCACTTTCCCCAAAGGAGTCACTGTATTTAGGATAATATTTCCTATGAAATTTTCATGGTACATTTTACTATATGAAATTTCAGTTTTTAAAAAGAGAGAGAGAAGTGGTCATTATGTGCCATTTACTGTGTCAGGGTCTCAGATCAAATCCGGTGCGGGACAAAAATAGTCAACGTGGGAATACAATGGATTATAGTCTAATAAATAAGATCAAACAAATTCAACAATCACAGCATGCTTAGGCTAAGAGCCCCCAAAACCCAACATTTTAATGATTTAAGGAACTGAAGTCTAATTCACATTTTTCATAAACCTCTAGTGCCAATTGGCCTTCCTCATCAGGATGGGGCGATGGATCATGTTGTCATCTCCATAACACTCCAGTGGTAACAGACGATTGTAGTGGGAGCGAGGGCATCCTGAAAACTAGCAGCAGGACCATGCTCTCTCAGGGTTTTGGATCTCCTCTCCTCTAGATCTGCAGGGAGCCAACCCAGAATGAAGGATCATGTTTGAAATGGTTTTGAGACTCTATTTCACTGCGAAGCATGCAGCCACTCAGACACATCTAAGTACAAAATGCAGTCCAGCTGTTTCACAGAAAGAACAGGGAACATTTCTGATAAACACCTAGCCAGCTGCTGTGGCACAAGGTAATGTGATAGGGTACGATAGGAAAGTGAGTAACTGCTGGAGCATGCTAGAGATTCATCTCTTGAAACTCAAAGAGTTCAGGATGTCAAGGAAAGTTGTCGGTGACAGATGACAGCTTCCCTAGGAGCAGAAGCAGGACGAAAAGTCAAACACATTATGAGTTGAGAAGCATTCAAAGCAGAAGGAAGTGATTCTGAAAATACAAGAGCAACAAGAAGCATTAGGATAGACTTTAGATTTTGTAAAATAGTTGTACCTTGGTACTCAACTGCTTTCAAACTCATCGAATTTGGTACTCAATAATTTCATTTTGACAGGAAAATTTTGACCTGGTACTTGTCATTTGTTTGTATTCAACCTGCAGCTAGAACTTGTCAGTGATTATTTCCTCCTGACTTGCTGCCCTTTCCAGCCAGAACAACCCATGGTTGTCTTTTAGTACTTGTAGCCAGTCCTAGAACCAAATGACAGATGCCAAGGTGCCTCTGTAATTCTACTGAGAAATTAAGGCCATGTGCCTTTTTATGTGTTTCAGAAGTGTAGTATTTTTTTTAATTAATATGATTGTTTTACATAAAATGAGTAGTTGCAAGATTTGGAATTCTTTTACACTGATTGATCTTTGGATGAGTAGGAGAGACAAAGCTTTTCTTCAGCTTGGTTGTGGAATCTAAGTGATCCCCTTAACAATTTAGGAAGCATTGTTTCTACAAGGACCAAAGGGTGAACATTTTGAAATATACTATTATAATTTTAGAAACCAATAATCCAAGACATTCAGTGGTTTGATGAAATAGATGTAATAAGAAACAATTTGTTCACTTTATGTGAAACATGATGGTATCAATTCACCATTTTAAAAAATATCATTATTCACTGCTTTGTAGCCTGTAGACAAAAGAAATTCCCAAGTTGGTTTCTGGCATTTCACAATTTCAATTAAAGAGTGTATGTTCTAAAATTGATACCAGATTCTCATTAACCCTCTTGCTTTTCATCCTCTGTCTCAATCCTCCTTAAAAAATGGGATGACAAAAATGTAGTATGTCAATGATAATGTAGCATTTCAAGTATTTTTAAAAGTAATTATTATTTAATTTCTGTCTAGGTGTTGAACTTCTTGGGGCCAGGGACTGTGTCTGCAAACGCCTACGGTGGCTAATACAAGGTGAGTTCACAACACTTTTTAGTTTTTCCTTTCAATGGATTCTGATACCTCATTTAGTACCTGACATAGAGCTGCCACTAAGCAAGTTCTGGTTAGGATTGATGGATGAATAGATCAGTGAAATATTTTATTCTATTTATCTAATATTCCTCTGCTAAAGTACACTAAGATTTATTACCTACTATTGATGAGAGCTTTTATTTTATAAATGAAATTACAATGTGCTCAAAATAATGAAATGAGAAAGTGTCCTTTCAGTGAGAGATTTATTTTTCCAGACAGTCTTAGGTATGAGGGTAAAAAGATCTAACAATGGGTTAAAGTTTTGAATTGGAGAAGCAGATGCCTATAGATTTAAAAGCTGATTGAGTTTAACTGCTGCTGCTGCTGCTATGAAATTATTAGCCTAAGGCAGTGGTCTCGCCTACACACTTTATTTTGGTTCTTCTGGAAGCCATGGGGCATTCATTGTTAGTGAGGAAATGAAGTGAGAAAACAGATTAGCAAATACATTAGCAAATTTTTAAAAGTCTGATCTGTTAAGCTTTAACAGGTTATCGTGTAATACATTCGGTTATCAATGCTCTGGGGCAAATATTTTGGTATGAACATAGCTTTGTTACCTTATATATCCTTTATCCAATATAAATACTTCATCTATTCTCAATGAAGTATATTTTCCTTACCCATTGCAGCTTAATAGTGTGCTTCTAATCTTTAAAAAGATAATTCTCTGAAATAAACAATTCTCATGCTATTTGTCAGATATTTGATCTACTGATATACCATTGAAGTAGTATTATCTAGTTAACTTGTAGTGAATTGTAAAATGCACTCAAATGATTTTGATCACTGTTTCTAAATATAAAGTTTAAAAGTTCTTTAGCTTGTTAAAGTGCTCTTATTGGCTCAAATTTTGGATTCCCAGCATAAAGGGAATATCACCTTTGGTGTCACAGTTTATCTCATTTTTGGGTTGATGCTTCTTACGGCTAAGAAAAAGAAAACACTTGCACAGAAAGAATATTCCAAAAGGCCCTCCAAAAATCAAGGTGCTATTGGAGTCAAATAAGATGGAAATTAAATAAGAGCGATGAAAATTGTTGTAAATTTATTTTAAACCTCCAGCCTGTTTTCCTTTTGACTGCTTATTGTATCACTTTTATATGTTAAGATTCAGCTCACCTTCCCCATAAAGCTTTCTTTGATACCCTCAGCCAAAATTGCCATCTTCTTCTGAACTCCTGTGTGTCTTCGTTCATGGCTTTCTTATGATACTGATCATTCTGCTTTACACTTCAGTAATTTGTATAGAATCAGTTCCCATTTTCTGAGTACATGATGTTCCAGAATTCATTTAAAAAACAGTTGTTTGCATGTCTTTTCCCATACAACTACTAATTCAAATGGTGTTTCTATTTTCTTTTTAGTTTCATTTGTTCAAATGAATGCTACTATAAATATTTTAAATGTATTTTCATTTAGGACATTGCTTCTTCAGAACAAATCAGTCCTATTATGAGGGGTAAATTGTATAGATTCTAGGCTAACACTTGCCTGGATTCTCTGCTGCTGATCATCTTAAGTCTACTCAAGTTTATGCCTAAGTTTTGTCATCTATGAAATAGAGATGACAATAGTACAAACTTTTATGGCTATTGTGAAGATTAAATTAGTTCATATAATAAAAAGTGCTTTAAAACAGTTATGCCAAATAGTAGGGAGTGAAAAAATTAGTCTGTAGACATTATTTTCGCTGAAACTTGGTACCTTATAGACATATTTGAAAGAAGAAATGAACAATATATTTTAGCAGCTCAACTTCTGGAGATAAGATAGACATAGAGGTCTATCTTATCTTATCTCAACTTCTGGAGACAAGATGAATCATAGAGGTGTCTCTGTATAAACATAGAATAACAACATTGATCAAATCCATTTCCATCGATGTGTATTTCCAAGTTAAGAAAAAACTAAAATACCATTACCACTTTCATCTCATTATGCAAATGAAATGAAATTAGAAGAAGCAATGTTACTCTTGATAGAACTGTGGAACCCTTAGTATTACAAAGCATAAAGTAAATGGTTTTACATATTATCCACATATCATCCCATTAGAGATAAAAAAAATAAACTATTGGACAAGGAGATAAAGATCTTTCATAGCTAATCAGTCAGAGCAGGTAAAGATCTCTCACAGCTAATGAGTCAGAGCAAGAATCCCAAACCAAACCATCCTGACCTTTCCCACGTACCAAAGATGGAGCTCTGAGTCAGACCCAAGAGTGCTTTTCAAGTTAATATTTACATACCCACAACGTCTTTTCTGTGACTTTCTACAACTTAACAAATCTACCCAACCCTCTCCTATCCTGTCTTTTCCATATTGTCCTTAAAAATAGCATAAGATAGGTCAAACAACAGGGTGAATCTCAGTATACTGCATTTAGGGTAAGACATTTGATCACTATTACTTGAATTGTCTTCCATTCACCCAAGAACATAAGCTCTATATCTACTGATGTTTCAGAGTCGTACATTCAAATTTCTTCTTTCCCTTTATAGTACATGAATGCTATATATCACCTCTAAATAGAGGCATCTAAGGGTCACACATTATGAAATATTTTACCTCTTACTCCTTCAAAAGAAAAGACAGCTTTTTTGTTCAGTGTATCCTTTATCTCTTAAATATATTTAACCTTCGTTTTCATTGCATACTGTACGCAAAGCATGTTATATGTATACTGCATTACACTTATGCAAATGTTTAAGGCCTAAACTTTTATTATTTTTGTGTTAAAATGAGGGACTTGAGAGCTAGAGAAATTAAATATTATCTTGCCTAGTCACACAAGCAGTAGCAACATCAAAATCAGATCTGGGTGGAACTTCAGAGACAATCATCACCGCTTTTTTCAGATGATCCCTGACTGCTTTGAATTGAGAGCAGCAAAGCAATCTAACTAGATGGCAAAACATTAGGCTTCCATTTGCCTGCCAATTCCTCTCTGTCTATCACTATAAACTTTTTGAAAGAAAGGTATAAGCCTTCTTAGTCATTTTTGTATTTCTCAAAAAGTTGAAAAGACTGCTTTGACATCATGGGCATTTAATGAATGACTGATTGTGAACATTATGAGATATTTAAAATACCATTAATGCTGTGTACACTCCTCTATAGTAAAGAGCTCACAATATTTTGCCATAGGGCCATTAGCCAAGTTTAGTCAATTTGGTGAAGTGAGTTTTCCTCTTCATGTAACTGTCGGTGTCACTTTTCATAATTGGGTCAAGCTAATGCTAGTCAGATACAGTTAAAATATCCAAATTTTGCAAGTATATGGGATGAGAATAATAATATTGTGAGATCTCTAGCCAAGGGCTTTGCTTATTTTGGCAAGTGCAGCTTAATTTATTATAAATGATAACATTTGATTGTATGCTATGTTGTACATTCTTTAAATACCTATATAGGCATGCCAGTTCCTATATTTTTTTTTTTTACATAATTAGGAGTAACCTGAAATGTTGGTTAATTCTTGGAGCTTTATCAATTTAGATAGCCAGAAACATCAAGATTTCTTCAGATTTTAAGAATTGTTTATAAAGTTCGACTGGCATTATTTTGGAGACGTAACCAGGTCTGCTAACCAAGGCTTCCTACTGTGTGAGTCTGTTTTCAGTTATTTTTAGCAAAGAAGTAATTAATATTACACATAGCAGGGGCACACTCGGATCTCTGATAGAGAGATCTTTGATTACAATATTAACTTGACAATTCCAGGTAAAGGACAAGTTAATCTAATTAAAGGAAGGTTAATTGTGTATGCAGACTATATGCCCAGAAGACGAAATCTCAACGGGGTGTTCTTGGAAGAATTCTGCTTGAGAGAGTTACAAGAGTAGTAACAAACATTTTCACACCATATGCATAGTATTTAAAAGAAATGATTTATTAGCAATTTGATGGAGAAATGATAATATGTATAATATAATTTAGGTGGAGGCTCTGACAACATACCTGAGATAATCACCATAAAAAGCTGAATGCTTGGTGGTGGCACATGATTTCAAAGGTTTCAGTTGGTGGTGGTTTGGCCCTGTTTCTCTGGACCTGTAGCCACACTGTGCATCATGGCAGGACATATGGTAAAGGAGTCTGTTTTCCTCACATTGGTCATGAATAAAGAGGAAGGATCTGGGGTTGCAATATCCCTTCAAGGACATGCACCAGTGACCTAACTTCTGCCCACTAGACTTGCCTCTTAAAGCTTCCACTGCCTCCCAAGAATACCCTGGACTGGGGTCCACACCTTTAACAACATAGGTCTTTAGGGACAGTCAAGACCTACAGGAGAGCAGAGGCCAATAGCCTCCTAGTTCTAAAAGTCTAAAATTATAATGATTCTTCACTGTAAGTAGACTTAGAATTTGATTCAATATATCATTTAAATGGTCAGAGAATATCACAACTAAAATAGATTTTAAAACCTCAGGCTATGATTTTTCCACAACATATTTAGACCCAAAAAGAATAAATGACCTACCTAAGATCAAAACAATATTTGATAGTGTATCTGTGACTCAAAATCCTTTCACTCAGCATTTAAAGCTGTGCTGTACTTCAGTAGGAAGAAACATAGAAAAAGAACTTGGACTGAAGGAGGTCCCATTGTCCAGCCTCCTACTCAGCAATAAACTTCCCATGACACACGGCCAGCCAGACTCTGAGTAAAACACTGCGGCCTGGATCTGTCTTTCATTATGCAGTAGCTCTAATTGCCGTGAGAGTTTGCCTTTTTCTTCCTTTAATATTCTATTTACTATGCAAAATATTCATAGATCTTGAACCATTCTTCTTCTGTCATGCATTTCAGACACTCTATCATCCATTGCTTCTTTTGTAGCGCATCTATGATATGTTTCATCTTTCAGGTTGAAACCTAGAATTAAATGCCATGTAGCAATTGGTGACTTCATAACCTCATAAGTAGGGAAAAAGGCTACTATTTTCTCAATTAAACTGTTTTACTTTTTAAATTAGCATTGCTTTTATTATACTTTAGAATTGTCAAAAAAACAAAGCACAAAGATAAGTTTTATATGGTCCTTCAACAATGGGGGTCTCCTATACTGGTTTTATTTTATTCTATTTTATTTTATTTTATTTTATTTTATTTTATTTTATTTTTGTGGTTCTTGCAGAATTTTCTGGGACAGTTCTTTTTTTAAATTTTAAAAAGAAAAAAATAAATAAAAATAAAACAGTTTCAAAACAAGCTAGTATAAGAATAAGAATAATCAACATATTGCATATTGTTATATTCACAGTAGTTTTGCTCAGAGTTCTTGCACTGAGTTTAAAATGATTTGGTTACACTTCTCATTTTTAAGCAAAGAGTGATAGAACTGAGCATTAACTATTTGTTCTAATCATCATGATAACTATCAAAAAATATCATAAGCTTGGATTGGTTGAGGTGATAGAGAAAGACATAATGTTTTTTAAAAGATGGGTCTCATTTGAGTTCTTAATGACATAAAATGCAGTAAGCAGTATAAAATAATTAAGTAGTTCTGCTATCTATATCAGTTTTGAATATCTTTTCTAATTGTGCAATATATTAAGTAACTAAAGTGTAAATCTTTCCCACTAGTATAATCAATATTTATCAATTTGCTTCAAAAAATACGAGCTAAAACAATTGAGCTGGGCTTTTAGATATATAAATAGATCAAATAAGAGATGGGTGGATTGCCTGGCAAGCTCAAGGTCATGAGTTCAATCCCTGGTACCAACAAAAAAAAAAAAAAAAAAAGAGAGAGAGAGAGAGGTGGGTAGATGGATGAATGGATAGATAGATACATAGATAAGCATAGCATACATTTTCTACATTCAATCATCTAAAATTGGATTCCATTAATTAATTCCATTAATTATTATGGGTCTGTTTTTAATTTTGTCTTATTTACTAATCAAACTGGAAGTCACTAGTTGCATATAAATCTCTTAAGAAAAAGACAAGAAGTAAAAAGAGTCCCTTAGTAAAGAAAGGCAAAAGAAACTGAAAGCTTTTAAAGCCCCAACAAAAGTATAGACAGAGTCTGACTTGTAACTCTTCCACAGAGAGACCTAATTGTCAAGCCATCTGTGACTGTGTTCATGAAAGGCAGAATAGATTATTTCCAGAAATAAATTACTGAATAATTTCAATCAAGTTCAATTTTAGATAGTGGAGTATGGATCCACAACATCAGACTGATGTGCTGAAAACTTTCTTCATTGTCAAACCCTTACTTTTATCTGCCTCATTCTCTTCCATTTCCTACTAATAGATAAAAAATGGGGACTAAAATCTTGGGATAGAACTCTGAAGTTGTTTAATCATTTAAACAACTTTTGGTGCTTGGTTACTCAACATTTACCATCCAGAGAAAGTTACGTAGGGGATCAACTATAGAAGATCTCCCATAAGTTGAATATAAGAATAGTATGTAAGTCTTTGTTCTTTGTTGTTTGCTGAGACCTACACATTTGAAGAGCTAAAACATAACCATTGCCTAGTGGCTTTACAATTTTAAATAATGTGAATTTCTGCTAATATCTCACCCATTTTTTAAATAGTATGGTGAAGACAATGTTGCTTATAGCGGGCTATGTTGAACACTGGGAGAGTTGCCTACATCAGGGGTAATATATGTAATGGGCAGTAATAAAATATGGTCACACAAGGAAATTCTCTTCAGCAAGACAACATAATTTTGAGTCCTAAATTTATGAGAAATGTTACAATATATTTTTCATATTTGACAAATATGATTTATGTGATCTTACAAATTTATTAGCAAAGATTTTAGGGGTTGTTTTTATAATGAATGAGTATCCCTAAAGATAATTCTTTATGAAAATCTCATCTTAGTTTACTAAGATGTCTACTTAAGAGATGGTCTTACTATTGCAATTTAAAAATGCTATTTATATCAAAAGTCAATTTATGTTCTTTGTTGTTTGCTGAGACCTACACATTTTTTCTCCTTATTCACAAGGATTATGCACCTGAATGTCCTTCCAGCAAATAAATTTATACATCAGAAATATTTAACTTAAAGCATATATTTAAGGCAATAGAAGTTGTATAAGCAATATTGATTTAAAATAAAAGTAAGTAACCAAATGAAGTAGTAGTTATTGTTTATATATTTCAAATAATTATGGATATGCAAAAAGTCCCATTATTTCATTCATCTACTCATCTGCTATATGACTAGTCACTACATTAGATGAAGATAAAAAGTTGAATTCTAACCTGCCTTCCATGAGTTCACAGTCTGTTACACAGAGATAACATGAAAGTAAATAAATATGTCAGTTTTTTCCATACTTTCAAAATTGGTAGTATTTATTCTTTGAGCTGTGTTGTGAACAGAGATCTTCATCACTTTTACCATTTTATGTATTAAATGGGTCATAGTACTTTTTTAAATGCATTTTTTTAGATTTGCTGATAAAACTGTTTATATTCATCATGTATAATAGGATGCTGTTTAAGGTAGGCGTACACCAACCATAGGCTGAAACAAAGGTGTGGAGTAGAGTGCTGCAGGGCCAGATGCTGGAGGGGCTGGGGATAGAGCTCAACAGGAGCACTGAGTGGGGAGGCAGATGATAAAGGGAAATAGGCGGAGCCTACATTAGATACTGATGAGGGAGGCTGAAGTTTAAAATATTTAACAACCAGGACAGACACCATCTCAGAAGAGAAGTTTATCCAGACATGAAATCAGTGTTAATAGGAAAAAAGAAAGAAAGAACATCAAGGAATAGAATGAAGTTCAGAAATTTTGAAGGCACTATGTGACTTTTGAATGGTAAAGATTGAGTCATGCAGGGATTGAGGAGGAACATTCCAGAAAGAAGATATGATAAGTACAAAGGTCCTAAAGAGGGAGTTTATCTAAGGTGAAGAATAAAAGGCCAGTGTGGCTAGAGTTTAAGGTACAAGAAGAGATAGAAGAGATGTCTGAGCAAAAAAGAAGGCCCTTGTATCCCTTTGGAAGAACTTTGAATTTAAATCTAAGTGAGATACTCTTTCACTGAAGGTTTTAAATAGAAGATTGACATGAACAAGCACATTTTTAGGGCATTGTTTAGACTTCTGGATTGCAAACCAAGTAATTGCATCAAGAACAATGATTAGTATTCTAGAAAGGAGGCTGCTCCTATCATAGCCAAGAGGTGGGCCAGATAATGACACTGGTGGTGGGCGAACTGGTTGCATTCTGAATAGGCGTTGTTTTGATAGTAGGGCTGACTGCATGTGCAAGGCCACCATGTGGGGGATGTGGGAGAAAAGAACCAAGAATGACACAGACTAGAGGAACCAAGCACAGCTATACACCAAATCTTTCTCTCAAGTTTAGGAAACATAAGAGCAATAAGGAATCATATATAGTCCTTGTCATCAATAATACAGAAAGACAATAAATGCTGGCAAGGGTGTGAGGAGACAAACACTTGCACAATTTTTGTGTGTAGGCAAGTTAGTACATCTACTATGAAAATCAATATGGTGTTTCCTCAAAAAAAATAGACATATCATTTGATCTATACCACTCCTTGATATATTCCAAAGAAATTTAAAGTCACATACCTCAGAGATACCTGAAAACATGTTTATTTTGGCCCAACTTACAATAGCTGACAGTCTAGATGACTGTCAACAAACCAATGGCTAAAGGAAATTTGATCTGTATACAATGGAATATTTTATAGTCATAAAGAAGAATGGAATCATGTCATTCACGCGGAAAAATGGGTAGAATTTTAGATCATCTTAAGGGAAATCAATGAGATGCAAAACATAAATATATGTGTTTGTCTCATACATGGAGAAATAAAACAATAGATGACATGAAATTAGAAGAGAAGCTATGAAAGAAAAGGAAAGAAATAAGGGGACAGAGGTGGAAAGGGCAAGAGGATAATGGGTGGTGGAAATGATGAAAGCATGGTCTGCACATGTACAAATCCGTCAACTAATCCATTAATCTTTGTAACTAATATCCACCAACAAAAAAGACAAACATAGATTTGCTAACATAGCAAATTCAATAAAGAATTACAGAAGCATATAAATATTCCCACGACGAGGGAAGCACAGGGGCTTAATTTAAACCGAATAGTCAAGGAATTGTTTTCAAATTCTCCAGAAATGAAAGTGATGTCTGAATCTAAGCGATTAATCAAATTTATTTAGGTGAAGAAAGAAGGCAAGGGAGTGGGGGAAAAGCTGTTTACAGGCATGAGATCCCAAGCACATTTAATTTTCTAGTGTCTCATTGATATCATTGCAATATCTCTTTGGGGCGAGTATGCTTCTGCCAAAAACTCTCTGTCCCTGGCAGGAAGTTTGCTCATTGACTATATTCTAATGCACTTCGTCTTTCAAAAAATATTCACAGAATCACCCATTTTGTGATAGAATCCATATACTTAGTGCCAAAAAGTGAAATAGAATGTTATATTTGAATCCTTCCTTCAAGAACCCAAACATACTTTTATCTTCCGAGTTAAGGCCTAAACACTAATTAAGTCCATGAAGATATGCATTAATTTTCTTCAAGCTGCTTATACGCAAAGTAATACCATCCATGCTGCAAATTCCCTAAATTGCTAAATACTCAGCAGAGTGCCCCAAAGGTGTGCTCCTTGTTATTAGCACTCCACAGTAACTTTAGCACCTATCATATTATCTAGTTTATAATATTTGTTAAATAATGAATGTGTTTCCCAATTCTAGCTGTATCTTTTTGCTACAAATAAATATAGAACTAATATGTTTATATTTATGGACATTTATTCTGTGAACCTTCCTTATAGAATCTGTGCCAACAGGCTGATACATCATTGCTTCTGTTAATAATCTCTCTTCTATATAAAATCAGTCATTAATAATCTCGAACTTAGTACCACTCATCGAGGGTATTTTTTATAGATGTATCTAGTTGCAACCTCTCTGAACTTTCCTATATCAAATAGTCCCACAATTATCATCCTATCAGGATGTTTGAGCTTGTGCCTGCCTTTTATGCAATTGTTTCTCCATAACTTCTATTTTACCACTTGCATCTAAATGTTTGGTTTCATTGCTTTGAAATTTAAAATCCCTTGAATCACTTCCTTCATTTTTGGCATTCTGCACTGTACTTGAAAAAGAAAGTTTCTTCTAACTCCCTCTGCAGTCAGGTGAAGTTTCTTTCACATTGGAAAGAAAGACCAATAATGATTATAAATATATTTTAATGTGAATATAACTTTATAATCAGAGTTACTCATCTCATACCAATTTTCCTTTCACATTTTGTAGGGAAAAGGAATTGATCTGGCAGCAAACAAACTCAAAGTTATGGATCTGTGAAAGTTATTAACCTTTCAATGCCCCATTTAGCTTTTCCCATTCCACAAGAATCGATGATAAACACACCCATCCATTTTATGTTCCTCGTTAAAGCAGAGAATTAACAAGAAACTAGCCCCTCTTGTTTTGTCTTTCAGCTTAGTAGTGTTTGTGTATTTCTAAGAAGGCACCACTGCCCCGTTGGAGCACAGTGTGGCAGGTGCCTTCCACTTTCCTGGACAGCTGTGTCCATGCTGAGGGAGCCCGTCGCCCACTTTAAGTTCTAATTAGTTGGAAAGCACCATAGTCGCCACACTTGTATCCTGAATGGATTTAATTCCACAGATCCAGATGCTGCCTCGTTATCATTCAGGGCCATCTTGCTTCCCTCCTACGCTCTTCCTCTAGTCAATTGTTTTAAGATTGTTGTGGAAGCCTGAGTTTGAGAAATGATAAATTTTTTACTTACTCTCTTCCTATTTGTTTTTCTAGGCTAGATCAATCAATAACTGCATATGCATTATGTTTAATACATTCCTTTTTGTCAAATCACCTTTCTGGAGATTTTTGATTTCTGAGCATCCACTTAACTACAGCAGTGAAACAGTAAAACTGCTTGTTGCCTTCCATTGAAAATTAGGCCTTGGCTCTATGCCAAGCTGCCTGAGCCAGCACTAATATAATTCACAACTGGAAGGAGACAATCAATTAATCAATACTATAATTTGGAACTGACCGTGGTAGTAACACTCACAACTATTAGACTCAACTGACTGACACCATTTAGGATTAATGAGGTAGCAAGAGCAGGAAAGCCAAAGATTCATTTAAAGACTTTTTCCCCTAAAATCAAGCCACCCTCTATATTTGTCCCCCCCACCAATTCAGTGCTGTCGCAGTGAAATCTAATGTAAGTAAAATTTTTAAGGCCAAAAAATTCTACCAAATCATAGTGATTTTGAATAAGAACTCTAATGAACATACTAAGAAAGGATTTTTGAAAAATAACTGATCTTAATGTGACTGTGTTCTAAGAATTCAAACTTAGTGACATGTTTGCTTTTATTTTTTGAACACTTCTGATCTAATTTTATGTATTCAAACATTGACATATTTGTAGCTTGGATGCAATGAGCAAGTTTTAAGTTATACAATTTTTAAATAGTTGTCAGAAATATTTATTTACAACTATTGTCCATGCTATTTGAGATTCAGATGCAGGACAATCACAGTTCAAAACTATTATCTTAGTTACTGTCTCATCACTGGGACAAAATACCCAACACCCACCTAAAGGAGAAAAGGTTTAATTCGACTCACAATTTGTAGGGGTTCTGGTCCATACTGGGCTGATTCCAAGGCAGGGCTGGATGGTAGAGGGGTGTGCCAGATGAGAGACCCCTCATGACGAGGCAGGTAGAAAACAGAGAGGGATAAACGGAGAAGGAAGGTCAAATACTGTTCTAAGACACATCCAGAGTGATCCACCTTTTCCCACCAGGCTTTAGCTCCCGATCATAACCAGCTAATAGACTGATGCAGTATCACACTCTCATGACCTAATATCACACACCCATGACCTAGTCACCTGTCAAAAGTTCCACCTATGACCAGATGAGGTTTTGGGGGGACATCTACTTAAAACCCATAACAGCAAGCTTGGAAAAATTAGTAAGGACCTGTCTCAAAACTTTTTTCTGAAATCTTAGGAATACAGCTCAGTGGGAAGGTCCTGTGCTGAGTTCCCAATACTTGGAAAAGAGACAGAATATGTACATATATATAGTTCTCTAACCATTGAATTAGAGATTGATTTTAGGAATTTCAGTAAGGCCTGAAGTTGATTTAAAGTCAACAAAAACATGGATCCTATTAAGGTGATTTTTATATATATTATTTGTGGTATTTTTTAAGACTACAATATTAAAACTTCAGAAATATGAAAGTTTTGAAAGTGCAAAACATGTAATTTTCTTAAAATTGGTTATTTTGGGAGAAAGTCTTATATCAGAATTGTTAATATTATAATTATTAATACATATTAAATACATGGAAGAATTTTAAATTTTAATTAATGCATACTAATTTTATAAACTAATGGTTTGTGTGGTGAGATTTCCAAATATGCATATATCATATTTTGATTATATCTACTCTCCTTTCTACAGTCTTACCTTTTCCTCTACAACTCTTCCCCTCGCCTCCTTCCCTTATCCTAAAATCCTCTTTTATCAGTCAGTTTTCTTATAGCTAGTACAAAATACCTAACAACCACAACTTGAAGAAGGAGAGGTTTAATTCAGCTCATGGTTCTGGAGGATTCAGTTCCATGGGTGGCTGACTCCAAGGTATAAATGACATGGCAAAGGGCCTGGCATAAGAAAGCTGTTCAATCCATGACAAACAGGAGGCAGAGCATGAAGGAAGGAGCTAAGGACAAGAGCATAACCTTTCATGTCCTACCACCAGTGATCTGCTTCTTGTAACTAGGCCCCACCTTGAATACATGTAACTTGTGGGGATATTTTAGATCTAAACCATAACATCTCTCTTCTACTGTAGGACATCTTTGTTTTCCACATATGAGAGAAAATGTGATAATTGTCTTTCTGCGCCTTGTTTATTTTGCTTAGCACGATATCCTCCATTTCTACTATTTGCCTGCAAATAAGAGAATTTCTTTCTTCTTTATTAATGAGTAATACTCTTCTCTCTCTCTCTCTTTCTCTCTCTCTCTCTCTCTCTCTCTCTCTCTATATATATATATATATATATATATATCGCATTTTCTTTAACTTTCATCTGCCAATGGGCTGTCAGGTTGATTTCATAATTTGTCAATTGTAAGAAATGCCTCAATAAACATATGTGTGCATGTATCTCTCATGTACACTGACCTTATTTCTTTCAGTATATTGTAGATCTAGTTTTACTTTTTTTGAGACCCCTCTGTACTGTTTTCCATAGTAGCTCTGCTAACTTACATTCCCACCGACAGTATATATGGTCACTTTTGCTCACATCCTTCCAGCATTTGTTGTCTTAAGTTTTTAATTATAGCCATTCTGACTGAAGTGAAAAAGAATTTTAATGTAGTTTTGATTTGATCTAACTAATAATTAAAGATGTAGAACATTTTTCATATATTTTTGGCCATATATACTTTTTTGAGGAGTGTTTATTCATTTGCCCATTTTTTGTTGAATTACTTTTTATTGTTAATATTTTCATTTCTTTATTATTCTTGACATTAACTTTCTGTCAGACGAAGTTGACAAAAGATTTTCTTCTATTCTGTAAGTTATGTTTTCACTGTATGAGTTATTTCCTTTTCTATGCAGAAGCTTTTTAACTTAATATAATCACATTTATAAATTCTTGCGTTTGTTTTCTGAGCTACTGGAATCCTACTCAGAAGGTCATTGTTACTACCAATATCTTCAGCATTTTCTCTGTTTTCTTCTTGTATTTTCAAAGTTTCAGGTTTTGCATTAAAATCTTTGAGTGAGTTTTTATACAGAAAGATAGAAGTCTAGTTTTAATCTTCTACATATAGATATTCAGTTTTACCAACACAACTTTTCTTTTGTCTGTTTGAGACAGAGTCTCACTATGAAGTTCAGACTGGTCTTAAGCTCACTTTGTAGCCTAGGCTGGCCTCAAACTTGCAACTATCCTCCTGCCTCAGCCTCACAAGTGCTGGGATTACAGGCATGCTCCACCATGCCCGGCCAAGCACAAATTTTTAAAGGATTGTCTTTTTGACAACGTATGTTTTTGGCACCTTAATGTACAAAAAGGAGTCCTCAATCAATGGTCATACTTCAGTACTTGCCCATAGTCTATTAGGAACTGTGTCACACAGCAGTAGGTGAGCAGTGGACAAGAGCGCAAAGCTCGCCCATATTTACTGCCTGATCTCTGCTTCTATCAGATCAGTGGCAGCATTAGATTACCATAGAAGCAAAAACCCCACTGTGAATTGCACATAAGAGGGTTCTAAATCACAAACTGTTTTAATCGTCCAGAAACCATCCCCCCAGCCCACTGCTATCTATGGAAAATTGTCTTCCAGAAAACCAGTCCCTGGTGTCAAAATGGTTGGAGACCATTGGTTTAGAGTCATTTGTAGGATCTTGCTCTGTAGGTTTATTTCCAAGTCCTCAATTTTATTCCACTGGTCTATGTGTCTGTTTTTAATCCAATGCCATGCTATTTTGTTACAATGACTCTAGTATATTTTCAAGTCAGGTGTTATGGTGCCTCCAGTATTGCTCTTTTTGCTTACAAGTGCTTTGACTATTTGGAATCTTTTGTGCTTCCATATGGATTTTAGGATTTTTTTCTAGTTCCAAGAATATTGTCACTGGCATTTTGATGAGGATTTCATTGAATCTGTAGATCATTTTCAGTGTTATGGGAAATATCGTAAAAGTTTGAATAGCATAAGTAAAAGCAGAAAAGAAGCTCTTTAGGATTTGCAAAAAACAAACAAGAAAACAGAATATTACTTCTGTATTCATCAGATTTTTATCTTACTGGGACAAAATACATGATACCTAGAACTTGAGAGAGGGGAGATTTACTTTGGGTGACAGTTTCAGAGGTTTCTGCCCATGATTAATCAACTGTCTCTAAAATACAGATATCATGATGGAGGAAAGTTACTTGAAAGCACAAGTTAGAAAAAAAAAAAAAAAAACAGAGAGGTAGCGACCAGAGAACAGAAATAACCCTAAATGTTGTACTCCTGTGATCTACTTCCTCCCATGAGGCACCTCCTCCTAATTAAGCGATGACTTTAACAATCCATTAAACCAATTGATGATATTACTACCCTTACAATCCCATTATTTGTCCAAGAATCACTTAATTCAGTCAAACTGACAGTTGGGATTAACTAATACAATTTCTCCTGATAAGAATTTATAAATAAAATTTATAATACTCCATGGTTGTTTTCAAAGCATAACTTACACATTTTAAATAAATTGAATTTCATGAAAAAACATATTCAACTTTAACATTTCATTGTTTTGTCCTAGACAGATGACAGCATTTTTATTCTACTTGACTACGTAAAATCAATGAAGAAATGAAAAACATAGAAATAAAAATACAAAATAGATTTAAAATTTGAATAACAGCATTTAGCATTTTAATAAAACATAATTTGAAATTTTACCCTATAATGAATGTGTTATTTCCCTCTTAGAAAAGAAACTGTAAAGTTGGATTGGAATTGTTATGCTTTTTGTTTGTTTCTTTTTTTCCTTTTTTAAAATAATCAAATAGTGCTGTTGAAGCATACAAACTTGACAAGAAGACATATAATGGTGTGCCATGAAAACAAAACAGTAAAATATTCCAGTCAGTGTGAAAATATCAGTGGGTTTTCTTAAGCTTAGTTGTTTTATTTATTTTTATATTTAACTAAAATGCTTTGAGACAACATGCAAAAATGAATACATGCAATGGTACATTTAATTTATTTTTACTCAATTTTATTCCAAATACAAAGATAACTTTTTGTGATTTGCCTGAATCTGAATTCAAAATTGCTAAAAATATAGAAAAGATAACAATAAGGTGAAATATGAGAGGTAAAAAATAATAAATGAATGTTAAAAAGAAAGTTGAAGCAACATAGCATACAACAGTATTTCCTAGAAAGACTTAGTGAGCTACACACACTCTTTGGAAACTAGTCAAACCTACTATATTAGATTCAAAAGAGCCCTAACAGAGCATAAATAAATGGACAATACTGTGTTTTGATAAAAAATGTATTTGCAAAACAGACATTGGGCCAGAGTCAGCCAATGAGCAATAATTTATCCAACTGTGTTAGTCACTTTCCCATCACGGTACAAAAGGGTCAATTTATGGTAGACTGGCTGCAAAGCAAAAAGATCATGGTGGAGGATATAGGGAAAAAATTGTTCTCCTCATGGTAAGCCAGGAAGCAGAAAGAAAGACAGAGACAGAGGCAGAGACAGAGACAGAGACAGAGACAGACAGAAACAGAAAGGAGTGGAGCCAGGGAGCGAGATACAGTCTCCAAAGGAAAGCCCACAGTGACCTGCCCACTTCAACCAGGAACTCACCTCTCAGAAGTTTTGATGAGTATAATGCCCTAATAATTCACTAGCCTTACAAAAGCCCTACCTCTGAACATATGAGACTTTTAGGTCATATTGAAATCTATAACATAACATCATAGCTCTGGCACCCAAAATGTTCATGTCCATCTCATGATACAGCAAGCACTTAGTCCATCTCTAAGAGTTGCCAAAGTCTTAACAATGCCAGCATTGCTAAAATTTCCAATTACAAAGTCTACTCTGATCGTGAAGGCAACCTCTTATCTTTGAGCCCCTGTATGAGCAAAAAGAAAGTTAAATTCTTCCAACATAAAGTGGCACAGGTTAAACATACTCATTCCAAAAGACAGAAATAAAAGGGGCAGTAAAGAATCCACGTAAAGCAAGAATGAATATCATCAAAGAAAGCTTTAAACGTTGTGGCAACTGTAGCAACTGAGGCAGATTGTGGTAACATATGTGCTCCAAAGGGCTTGCATGGCTCCACCTCTAGGACTTTGAGAGTTGGAGCCCACACATCCTCACTAAGGCTGTCTCCACTGAATGTCTGCCATTTTCTTTGACAGACTTTCCATGCTGCTGGCACCTCCAACTTCCTGGGGTTTAACCTGAACTTTTACTTCCACAGCTTCAAGTACTATCTGGCCTCACAGGTATTCTTCTGAATTCTGGATGGAAGCCTTTGTGGTCCCACAATTCTGGCATTCTGCTTGCCTGAAAAATCAAGTTGTAACAGCAAGGTCTGCCACCAGCTCAAGCAGTAGCCTGCCCCGCTTAGACTATGGCTGCATTAGTTTCTGAGTTTCCAGATGGCTGAACAGGGAAACATTTCCACAGGCGTATGCAGTCTTGAATGAGTAAGGTGCCCTGGAGCTCTCTTCTCAAAGCAAAGTCTTATACATTTAGACCCGTGACCTGAAAAGATTCGGGTCTGGGAAATTCCCTATGTGCCTTCAAGTTGTTTTTTTCCTGATAAATAGTAATTGACTTCTTTTAAATGCTAATCTTTTCAGCAACTACACTCTTTAGCCCAAAGGTTTTAGGTGCTTTCTTTCTGGTGAATCTGTAAACTTCTTATATTCTTCAACTCTGTTATGTTTCTCCAGTTCTCACGGTAAACCTGGCCAAGAGCAGCTAGGAGGGCCCAGCCTGAATTTTAGACTGTCAGGAAGTTTCTTCTACCAGATTAATTAATTGGTCATATTTGAATTCAGCCTCACACAGAGTGTTAGGACGTGGACAAAATGTGGACAAATCATTTTCCAAAGCTAAAAGAGCATAGCTTCTAGTATAGTTTTCAGTAAACTCTTCGATTCCCATCTGAAATCTCATAAACCTGGCCTTTCCTGTCTGCTTCCCTGTCACCTATCTGCTCTGAACTCCAATCAGAATCACCCATCAAACTGTTTACACCATTTTAAGTCTTCTCTCCAAACCTTTTCAACTCCTTCATGCAAACTTATTTTAAAGGTTTCTAAACCATATGGTCAGGAATAGTCGTAACAATGACCCTATTTATCTGGTACCAATTTTCTGTATTAGTCACTCTCCCATTACCCAGACAAGATACCCAGCATCTAAATCTTATAGTATGAGAGATGTATTTTGCTTAAGAGTTTAGTATATATAATCTATGGTTGGCTGGTTACAAGACACAAATGGCATAGTGGAAAGTAGAGAAAATCTGTTCTTTTCATAGTGGCCTGGAAGCAGAGGGAGTGGAAGGGAAGGAGAGTGATATACTTTTCGAAAGCATTCCCCCAGTGATCTGCCTCTCTGGTCCTTAGTTTATTCTCCTCTAGTGTGAATTTGATATCAATGCCTTTCTCATTGAATTGAAATGGTTGAATAAGACAAGACATAGAATGTTGACACATACTTAATATTTCATTTAGCTAGGGCAAGTATTCCAAAATAAGTTTATAGGTCATGGCGAATCATTTACAAAATAGATGCCTATAATTCAAACTAAATGGTTTATAAACCTCTCAGAATCATAATTAAAATTTTTATCATTGTTGAGAATCAAACCTAGAACCTTGCACATGCTAGATAATTTTTCAATGGATGTAGTTTGAAGATTTGTTTAGAGAAAGATGTTTGGTGAATCTTTTCCTTCCTTCAAATCTCACACACACACACACACACACACACACACACACACAAACATACATACTCCAAAGAGATTTTTAAGGAGACCACGTAAGAAGCATAATATGTATTTCTTTAACTAAAAGGATGCAGTGGACCAGAAAACCTAAGCCTAATAAGTCTACCAGCAGAAAGTTTGCTAACATGGTCAATTGAAACAGAGAAAGGGCAGATATACAATTGTTAATGGTGACCCCAAAGTTTGTAAGAACAATGGATTCATAAGCACATCCATACTTGTGGCAAAAGAAAAAGGAAATGGCAGTGTAGTGATCTTAATCTTCAGTTGCATGGAAGAGACTTTAACAGAAAGTAGACGCTAATTGCTAACCACATAGGGGCTACAGATAGGTCTCTGGTGAGGTCTCTGGGGAAAAAGATTTCTCCCACTATTCCAAGAATAAAACAATAAAAGAATCAGCTTTGGCTTTCTGGAAAACCCGGGGTACTAGAATTGCATCACCTCCACAGATTCAGTCTGTTCCTCTTAACTTTTCTTTTGTTACTCTTAAATTTCCTTCATTTTCCCAATTCCAACACTGGAAGAGTAAAAAATCATAGTAAACCAGAAGCTGAAATAGAGGTGATTCAACTTGAAATCAAACCCAGAGTTTTAAATATTCATGATATGAGATGTAACTGCCAAATCAAAACTGTGTTTTGAGCTTAAAATCATCATAATTTTTTAGTACCTAAAAAATGTTCAGAGAAGTAATAGTGCCTGATGGAGTTTTTATTTAGAAAAAAAAACAGTATGAAAAAATATTAAAAGGCAGTAGAGTAGGGGATAAAGTGCTGATCTGTGATTCTTTTAGGTTGTTTTATTACATTTAATAATATTCTTGTTCAATATTACATATGTTACATCTATAATCTCACCCTTTATCTACATCAATATCCTTGTAACTCTGTCTATATGTATGAACGTAGAAAATTAAAACTGTCTCTTAATAACAAATATATGTTGAACACCTCTCATAGAAAAGACACTGTGCAAGTACTGAGAATAAAGGCAATTTTATGAAATATAATAAAAAAGACAGATGCATAAATAAGCAAGAGAGGCTGTATAATTTATACCATCAAATTATCTGCATTCCAATTAACAGACTTTGTAAATATGTGAACCTATACGGAAAAAGGACTTTGTAGATATGACTTAATTAAAGATACAGAGCTGGGTTATTCAGAGGGTCCATTGCAAACCCAGGGATACTTATATAAAAATCTGAGAAACAAAGGAGTCAATCTAAGAAATTGATGTGACAAGAGAAAGAGAGGTCAGGATGAGGAATATAAAGATGCTACACTGCTTGCTTTGAAGATAGAAAAAGAATTCACAAACGAAATAATTCAAGCACCTTCAAAAAGGTGCAAAAGGTAAGGAAATGGATTCCTTTCCAGTGCCTTCAAAGAAAATTAGCACTGCTCATACAGATTTAACTTCCAAGCTTCAGAGCTATAATATAAACTATTTGTGAAGTTTAAGCAACAAATCTTGTGGTAATTTGTTACAGTAGCCATAGGAAAATAACATAACAGTCAATAATAAGAGCATGATGATATAATAGCAGAATAACATAAATGTTAAAGTCACAATTCATCAGAATTTATTAAGGGCATGATGTAAATTATGTGATAATGACACAGAAACATGTCTATAATATCCACATTTTATTTTTTAGAATATTTCCACTGATGTATTATTTAATTTTTATGAGGTTTATCATATTAAAAATGGGTACTTAGCAGGAAAAATTATCAAAAAATACAGTATTAATTTCTTAATATTTATTAAGTGTTCATAAAAAGAGCAATAAAATTTTAGCATTCTGAAGATGGGAGCAACAAGTCTGTTCACAACATCATTTGGTTTATTACTGTATGAATAAAGATCTGGTAGCTGAGTTCTAGGACCAGTTTCTAAATTGAAAGCCTAATGAGTCTTCACATCTACAAGGGTATAAATTTTTATGCCATATTTTGAAGGCTTTGGGGGAATATACTGCTGAAAGCTAGTGAATTCCCCAAATATCATGAAATGCTGCAAGATATTCATCAATAGTCATGTATTCAGATATGTTGTGAAGTGCTTGGAAATTACCCAGAAATCTCTCAGTGTGAGGATAACAGACAGATTATTGGTTCTTTTTATTTCTTGGTGAGTGGTTTTGTCATCAAGCCTCAGAAAATTTTAAAGGAAATCAAATATCCTCAGTATCATCATTATTCTAAAATCCTCAAGCCCAAACTCTTCACTTTTCCATCAGTCTTTTACATTCCTGTGATGATCATGAGAAATCCCTGCTAAGTATAGCAGACCTGTGAATGCTTTCAATTCAGCTAATGAGCTGTCATAATAGATACATTTATGATTATTGGTGCATACAGAATGGTTTACTTGTATTTCAGCATTTGTGTATTTTACAACTTTTTTTTTTTTTTCGGCACCAGGGATTGAACTCACAGCTTCATGCCTGCCAGATAGGTGCTTATACCACTGAGCCAAACTCCCAGCCGTGGTTTTTTGAGGCAGGGTCGCACTACGTAGCTCAGGCCAGCCTTGCGTTTGCATTGTAGCCCAAGTGGGCCTCAAACTCACAACACTCCTCCTACCTCAGCCTCCCAAGTGCTGGGATTAAAGGCATGTGCCACCATGCCTGGCTTATTTTATAACATCTTATAGCATAGTGTTTTATCTGTTACAAGCAGTTTCTAATATTGAGTGGCAGTGCTGGCATCCATCCAATAGGTTTCATGCCTGCCAAAATCCCCACTATATTTTCAGTCCTAGTTCTAATATTGGATCATTCCATTTGGTTGTGCAACCACTTCATACCAATTTGACTAGTCAAATGTGTACTCACATTTGTACTTTCTTTGTCATCTGAATTAATGAGGACTACATTCACTGTGTCTGTATTAGTCGATCTGTGCTCCTTTTCACTGTCACAGAAATTTTGGCTCGTTTAGCCAACGTCAAAGTCATTATCATCTTCATCATCCATGCATGAATAATCTTATAATTCACTTTCAACCACCACCAAAACTTTCCAATCTGATTTTTTCATGTGCAATTGTACTGAATTATCCTTCTATCAGAGAAATCAAAAGAAAACTTTTTAAAATAAATCCTAAATGCATAGAACTTTAGTAATGAACATTTCATGAGTAAAACTCACCTGTTGCTGCTTTGGAGCTCCTGCGTACATGTTATCATAAGTCTGCTAAGTGGGTGAATGAACAGATGGGTTTTTTTTTGTCTTCCTAAGCATAACTACTGTGAGCCACACCTTCATTCCATCATGGCAAAACACTTATTTATACAACAGAAGAGTAGCGTGGGTGTATTTTACCCACCAGTGATGCTCAGATAAACATGCCAAAAACCTGTCAAATGGAGCATAATGTGGGTTAAAATTGTGATTTGACATTTTTGCACATGTGCACACACTTTGCCATTCATCATATCAAATGGGCAAACACAAAGAGTGCTTTCTGGATACCTCAGGTGAAGCTATTGAGATGTATGCAAATTTAAAGTACAAAATTATGGGGTGGGTTGTTGTATCCAATTATTATGCACCTTGTTTAAGTAATCCAAGAATCTAAGAAGATTTTCATGAGGAAGTAGTATGTAATGTGAGACTTGAAGGGTAAATACAAATAAATAAAAATAAATGACTGCTGAGAAAATTTTCAGAGGACATGCTATGTAAAGTCATAGGGAAAGACAAAGATGAATTATGTTTTAAAGCATTGGAAGAAGTCCAATTGTGTTTGGACAACAGAATCTAAGGATAGTGTTCAGTGGTTGGTGAGTGTATTGTGTGTTAAGGGCCTACTGTAGACTGATCAGGCCTGCAACCTCCCAAACAAGTGGATGTTGAAAGCTTAAATAAAAGAGACAAGTAGTATGATTTTAGGACTCCAGGAGGATCAAAATCCTCTAGCAAAATTTGAGATTCTCTGGGGGCTGAGACAATGAACTTCTCTGGGTGGCCTGTAGATATTTGATTCTCAAACAAGAGAAGGGATTAGAGTGGAAAACAAAATATAGGAAGCAATAGAACACTGGGAGTCAGTGCAAGGATTTCTCCAAGTGATAAAATATGTTCATTAAGAGGAGCTATCTTATTTTCAGGTCAACCTTCACTGCAGGAGTGAGATGCCTCCAGTTATAGTCTTTATCTTGTTAAATGGGATGGGATCCAGGCGTTCTCAGCTGTGAGGCCTTGTTTTATCCTTGGGTGTGTCACAGCATCACAGGCCACTACAGGCCTCCACTGGCATCATTGATTCATAGAGGTTCTCTTACTATGAATCTGCTGCCCCATCTCTAGACATGGGGCCTAAGTTTGGGACAGACTCATAAATAAAAAAAAGAAAACCAATTTCTTATTTTTAAATCCTACTTAGAATCATTTCGTAGTGTTCTCCATCAAGAGACTGGCCATTTATTTGGAATTGATGAATAGGATTTTAATCAGGAAAACGTTATCACCATGCTTTCATAGTTGCACTTTTGAGAATGAATCAGAGTAGAGAAATATTGGGAAAGAAAAGCCCAACATGGAAATAATGGCAACCATTCAGAAAGTAGTGTTTTTGCTTCAACCTGGGTAGTGGCTATTGGGATAAAGAGAAGTATCCAGAAGGCAATTAGAATATAGAATCTACATGATTTGGATACATAATAGATTTTATAGACATCTTAAGTAGAAGTTAATGGCATTTCTGAGATTGAGAACACAATAAGAGAATTAAACGTGAAAGTGTAAAAGATAAAAAAGATCATAGGTACAGGTTAGGCTTAAGATTATTTGTGAATATCCATGTAGAATATTCAGTAAGCAGTTAGATATTTAGGCTTGGATTCCAGGAAAGAAGTTTGGCCTGGAGAATACAAATATAGAGTATCATCAGCTTATGAACAATGCTTGAAACTGTGGTCTTGGGTTCATTTAAGAAATCCTAAAAGTGAGATAAGAAAAAACTAGAACAAGTCCTTGAATATCATCAATATTTTATATGAACCTAGAGCAGAGGGAGCATTCAAAGAAAAATGAGAGTCCAGAAGAAAATGAGGCAAACCTGGAGAGAATCATACCACAGGTGTCAAGGAAATAAAGGCTCAAGAAGAACAGATTCCAACAGTGTCAAATGTTTCCAAGAAGTTAAGATACCTGAAAAGTGTCCATATTTTGCAACATAAAAGCATTTATAATCTTGCACATTGCAAGAAATAGCATTGGAGAAGTTCAGGAATGGAGACAGAAAATAAAGGTGACACTCAAGAATTTTGACTATAAAAGGGAGAGGAAAAAGTGAATAGTATTTGCAAAGGGAGTTTAGGTAGAAGAAAGTTTTTTATTTTTTTATTTTTATTTATTTTAATTCAAGAAACCCATGCATGAGGAAATTCTTATATGAGTTTTACAGAAGTGAATAAGAAAATCAAGATTCAAGTACATTGAGGGTGGAGGTATTATCATGTTTCTGAGGAATCCAGAGAGGAAGATTTCAGAATATAGACAGATAGAGTGGTCTGTTATGCCAATGGAAAGTCAACTGTTCCTCAACCCAACAAAAAGAGGGAAAAGATGGATACAGGTTGTAGCCTGGACAATGAAAATTCCAAAAGTTTTCCCCTAATGGCTTTAAGTAATTTTCTGGATCTAAGGGAGAAGATAGATGAGCTGAACATTGAAGAAGAGTTAGGAAACTTTCAAATAGTACCTATGATAAATGGTGATTAAATTGTGCAATGGAAAATAAAAAAGATTCCCAATCACTGTTGAGTGTCTAAGAGTAGCAATCAGAACATGTGCCATTGTTGACAGAGCCACCTGACCCCCAGAGGCACCCAGGCCAGGCGGCCCCAGTGATGTGGGCACACACGTGCCTTTTGTGGGGAGTAAACAGTGAGACAAGCAACTTGGAAGTGTCTGAATCACCAGCACGTAACCATCAGTGGGCTCTGGAGAGCCCCACCAATAGAAGACCAGTCCCAGTCCCCATAACCAGAGACCAAGATCAGCTCAATACCCAGCACAATTCCCATGACAAACTTAGCTGGAGTACACAGCACAATTCTGGGATCTGACTAGGACACTACCACAGAACTATGAACACCAGAGAGAGATATTTTACTACTTTTATTCTCCCTTGTTTATCTGGCCTATCTTTTTCTTATTTGATTGCATTTTGTCTTGTTTTGTTTAGTATTTTATGGTTATTTTTGTTTTTGTGGGTTTTTTCTTTGTTCCTCTGCTTTTTCTGCTCTCCTTTTTTCCCCTTCTCTTCTTTTTTATTCTTCCCTTTCTTCTTATTTTTTTCCCACTGTTTATGATTCTTACCCTTTTTTTTCCTTTTACCAATTCCCTTTCTCTCTTTCCTCAACTACCTCTTGAAATTAAGCTTTCAAGTAAGGAAACATTGTCTCTTCCTTTTCTGATTACTCCTTCACATTCTCTTTTATTCTATTCTTCCTGTGTCCTCCAGTTTCTAAAAAATTGAATGATCATCCTTTAACCTCCAGCCTTATTTCTGCCATATTTGACCTCATCCAGCATGTTATGTCCCCTAACCTTTGTAATCCCCTGACCCCTGCAGCAGAGTAAAATCACTCCACTAAGGGGAAAATCACTGCATACAAGCATATACTATATGACTGATTTTGTAATGTAACTTTAGAGTTTTCTCCTCTGGTCAAAAGTAGCACATTAATGATTATTGTAGTTTGTCAGTAGTTAAACTATATGTGAAACTACTGTTATTACTAATCATACTACTGTAGCCAGGGTGTAATACATATTATAATCAGTTTTTCTGCCTTCTGTGGTAACACTGTGATTTCAGGGGGTCATAATCATCACCAGAGTCCAGTACCAAAGGACTGGGTGCTGAGGCAAATAGTAACTTTGCATCCTTTACAAATTGGTGAGGTAGGTTCTTGGGATAGCTGTGAAGAGCCACCTATATGTAGTAGACATCCCTGAAGAACAGACGTCTCCTAGAGACACTCCATACTAATAATAAAGCTATCCACCATAAGAAATTGGTAAGAATCAACATAGAAAATTACAAAAATGAAAAAGGAGAAAAATTAAAATGATGAGACACAAAAGCAAAATGCAACCCCAGACCTTAAACCCACCCAGAACAAGCCTAGAGCAAGATGAGAGAGATGAAATTGGAAGTCAAACACTGGAACTTTCTGAAATGGCAGCAACAGAAAAGGAAAAAAGAAATGAAAAAGGCTATAGAGAAAATAATCTCTCAAGTACAAAAAGAAATGGTGCCTAAAATCAAAGCTATTAAGTAGATACAGAGTAAAATAATATATGAGATTAGAAAAAATGATGGAAACAAAAAAATGCCCAACATATGAAAGAAATGGAATCATGAAAGAGACACAAACAGAAATCCAAGAGATTAAAATTGCCATTGAAAGTATACCCTACAAACTGAATGAGAGGACAGAATATCAGATCTTGAAGACTGAATTGCAACTAGTGATTACAAAAAGAAAGCTATCTTAAAAATACCAACAGACTATGAAAAAAATCAAACAGCTACAAGATGATGCAAAGAAAAATACAGTAAGATCGATTGGAGTCAGTGAGAAAACTGGAGACAGTGAAAATTCAATAAAAATCTCTTCACAGAAATAAGGGCAGAAAAGTTCCCAAGCATGGATAAACAATTTGACATATAAATGAATGAAGCATACATACCACAAATAACCATGATCAAAATAAAACTACATCAAGACATGTAATATTCAAACTTCCAGAAATTCAGAACAGAATATTAAATGCTGTTAAGAAAAAGAAACAGATCACCTATAAAGGAAAGCCCATCAGAATCATGGTAGACTTCTCAAAACTAAACCTCAAGTCAAGGCCTGAAAGAAAACAATTTCCAACCCAGATTGATGTACCCTGCAAAATTATTTTTCAAAATTAATGGAGGATTAAGATACTTCCATGACAAAGAAAAACTGAATTAATTCAGGACCACAAAACCAACCTTATAAACAGTACTAAAAAATATTCTAGACAGAGATAAAAATGACCACATTTCAAAGAACAGCAACAGAAAGAAACCACCAGGCAGGGAGAGCAATTAAATAGAGGGGTAAAGCAGGCAACGAAAACCAGGAAAATAACATGACAAAGATAAGCCAACACATATAAATTATAACTATCAATGTAAATGGCTTCAATTTACCAATCAAAAGAAACAGAAAGGCAGAATGGATCAAAAAACAGCATGCAATAATATGCTATATACAAGACACACATTTAACTCAAAATGAAACTCACAGACTGAAAAGCAAATGATAGAAAACAATGTTTCATGTAACAGGAGATCAGAAAAAAAATAGGGGTAGCTATTCTGTTCACAGACAGTGTGAACTTTGAACCAAGAATGATCAAAAAATATAAAGAAGATCACTGTATACTTGTTAAGGAAAAACATAAAGAGAAAGTGATAACAATTATAAATATGCATGCACCAAATGTGGGAGCACTCAACTATGTAATACAAATATTAGTAGATATGAAAACTCAAATAAACAATAAGACAATTTTAAAGGGGGACCTTAATATCCCACTGTCACAAAGAGATAGACCAACTAGACTAAAAATCAGCAAAGAATTATCACAAGTGAACCAAACCTGTGAACAAATTGACTAAATAGATATTTACAGAGTGTTCCATCCAGCAACATGAGAATACACATTCTTCTCAGCTGCACATGGAACAGTCTCTACAAAAGACCATATACTAGCCAAAAGAACATACTTAAGTCAATACAAAGGAATTGAAATTATCCCATGCATATTATCTGACCATAGTGCAATGAAATTGGAAACTAATGGCAAAAGAAACCACAAAAGCTCTATAAATGCATGGAAATTATATAACACTTCATGAACAATCAATGGATTACAGATGAAATTAAAGAAGCAATTAAACAATGTCTACAGTTAAATGAAAATGCAGATACAACATGATGGAATCTGTGGGACACAACAGAAGCAGTCCTAAGAGGATAATTTATAGCAGTGAATTCTCACATCAGGAAAACAGAATGATCACTAATAAACAGCCTAATGTTGCTCCTTGAGCTTCTAGAAAAAGAAGAGCAAGCAAACCCAAAGCCCATTCCAGAGAGGAAATTATAAAGATCAGAGCAAAAACTAATGCTATTGTGACTAAGAAAACAATACAAAGAATTAATGAATCAGAGAGTTGGTTCTTTGAAAAAATATATACAATTGATAAATACTTACCCAACCTTATCAAAAGAAAAGGTAAGAAAAGACAAATTCATGTACTGAAGAATGAAAAGGGTGAAATCACTACACATCCTGTGGAAATTCAGATCATCAATACCTACTTCAAAAATCTATACACTTAAAGGATGGAATACAGAAGAAATGGACAGATTCCTAGATACATATGAATTACCAAAGCTGAATCAGGAATATATAAAACTTCTGAATAACCCACTAGCAGTTAATGAGATTGAAAATGTAATTAGAAATTTATGAACAAATAAAAGCCTATGGCCTGATGAGTTTGCTGCTGAATTCTACATGGAATTGAAGAAAATATGATGTCAATATTCCTCAAACTCTTTAATTTAATTGAAAGAGAAGCAATACTCTCTAATTCATTCCTGGAGGCAAATATTACCCTGATACCAAAACCAGAGAAAGACCCAACCAAGAAAGAGAACTATAAGCCAATCTCCCTAATGAACAAAGATGCAAAACTCTTCAATAAGATTAGAGAACAAAAGGCAGCGAACCATCAAGAGGATTATACACCATGACCAAGTGAGACTCATCCCAGAAATGCAGGAATGGTTCAACATATTCAAATTAATAAATGTAATGTACCATATCAACAGAACCAAAGACAAAAATCACATGTTCATCTCAATAGATGCTTATAAAGTGTTTGACAAACCCCAACACTCACTCATGATTAAAACTCTACAGAAAATCAGAATAAAGACTTTTAACACAATATGATAAAAGTGGTCTATGACAAACCAACAACCAACATCATACTAAAGGGATAAAAACTGAAGTTTTCACTCTAATATCTGGAACAAGACAAGGACGTGCACTATCACCAATCCTATTCAATATAGTTTAGGAAACATTAGCCAGAGCAATTAGACAAGACAGACAAATAAAATAAATTAAGATAGGAAAGGAAAAAGTGAAATTAACCCATTACTATTTGTAAATGACATGATACTCTACAAAGAAGACCACAAAATCTCCACCAAAAGACTTCTAAATTTAATAAACAAATTTAATAGTATAACTGGATACAAAGTCACCACTCAAAAATCAGTAGCATTTCTATACAACAAAAAAACTCACTGACAGAGAAATTAGGGAAACAACACCCTTCACAATAGCATCCATAAAAATGAAATACTTAGTAATCAGTCTAACAAAGGAAGTAAAAGATCTATATATTGAAAATTACAGTACTGTGAAAAAAGAGATTGAAGAAGATAATAGAAAATGGAAAGATATCCCTTGCTCATGGGTAGGAAGAACCAACATAGTGAAAATGTCCATACTCTCAAAACTGTTATACAGATTCAGTGCAATCCCAATCAAAATTCTATTAGCATATCTCACTGAACTAGGGCAAACATTCCTAAAATTCATATGGAAAAAGAGGAAACCTAGGATAGCAAAAATAATTCTGAACCACGAAGGCAAGTCAGGGCCATTGCAGTATCAGACTTGAAATTATACTATAAAGCTACTGTGATAAAATCAGCATGGTACTGGCAAAATAATAGACCTGAGGACCAGTGGATTAGATTAGAAGA
Organism: Dasyprocta punctata; assembly: GCA_004363535.1. Lineage (NCBI taxonomy): Eukaryota > Metazoa > Chordata > Mammalia > Rodentia > Dasyproctidae > Dasyprocta > Dasyprocta punctata. Next base: position 3,184 of record RJWM01002096.1, on the reverse strand, counting down.
CACAGAAATAACTACAAAGACACTCAGCCCCGTTATCTTTGACAAAAGGACCAAACATGTTCACTGGAAGAAAAATAGCCTCTTTAATAAATGGCACTGACTTTCCACATGCCAATAACTAAAACTGCATGCATGTCTGTCACCATGCATTTAGCTCAAGTCAAAATGAATCAAAGATCTAAATACTAAAACTGAAACACTAAATCCGCTGGAAGAGAAAGGAGGTAGAAATCTTGAAGACATAAATATAGGCAGAGAGTTCATAAACAAAACCCAAACTGCACAGAATTGCTACAAAGAATCAATGACTGGGATCTCATCTTAATAAAATATTTCACACATCAAAATAAATCATCAACAGAGTGGAAAGACCACCCCTGGAGTGGGAAGAATCTTAGCCAATTGTCCTTCAGAAAAAAGAACTTATATCTAAAACATATAAAGAATTTAAAAAATCAGATCCTGCAAATTCAAAGACCCAATCTAAAAATGAGCATATCAGATAAATATGTACTTCTCAAATGAAAAAAACAAACCATATGGAAAAATATTCAACATCATTCACCATTCAAGAGATGCACATTAAAAGGACACTGAAATTGCTTCTCACTCCAGAAAGGATGACTCTCACCAAGAAATCAACCAGTAACAAATGCTGGGGGGGTTGTGAGTAAACAGGAATGCTTCTCCATTGTTAGAGGGAGTGGAGAGTGGTGCAACCACTGTGGAAAACAGCTTGAAAATGCTTGAAAACTAGGATTAGAAGTTCCATTTGTCCCACCTATTCCCCTTCTGGGTATTTTCCCAGAAGTATTAAAAATATCATAGCACAGTGCTATATGTGAACCCATGTTTATAGCAGCACAGTTTGCAATAGTTAAATCTTAGAAACAACCCAAATGCCCATCCCAAGGAATGGATTAAAAGAGGTGATTTTTTATACCAGGGAGTACTACACAGCCATAAAGAAAGATAAATTTGAGAATTTTATAGGTAAATGGGTACATTTGAGACTATACTCATAAGTGAAATAAATTCACATGTGTAAACATCATATTGTCTCCTTAATTTAAGAAATTGAAAGTGTAAATAAGATCCAAAATGCACAGTAGATATGTAAAATGAGAAGAAACTGTTCTCAAGTTAAGAGAAACTGAGATAGGGGAAAGGAGAAAAGAAGGAAGTGAAAAGGAAAAAAATAGACATAAATATGATATTTAAGATAGTTATACTACTAATCTCTATTAGTTCATTGAAAAGAAACATTTGTGTTTATGTCCTTTGAATTATTTTTCATGCCCACAGCTTATAATCTGAGCAACTACTTTTAAAATAATAATACACAATGTGTTAATCATTGTTACTCTCTTATTATCTTGTTTTGAAATTTTATATCTTTGGTTTTCTTGTTTTTTCTCTTTAAAATAAAAAAAGAATAACAATCAGAAATGCATGTATATTGCTACCAATCTGCCCCTTTTTCTGACATTTGGCAGCAGTTTTCCACGAAGTATAACATCCTTGGCGCAGACAAAAGAAAACAAAACAACACTAAAGGAAACTGTGGGCTAATTCCCAAATCCCAATAGGGAATAGAATTCTCTTACTGACAAGAAAGTTGTTGAAGATCTTTTAAATACTGGCCCTTCTTATTTCCTTGTTTTGATGACTCTGAGTTCTTTCCCACGTTAATCCTCTATTAGAATTCAAGACAGAGTCTCAAAACAAAATGCTTTTTAAAGTTCTACTACAAATTAGTGAGTGAAATCCCATTTGGTAAGGATATAGGTAAATTGAAATATGTTCCAAATTATAGATATGAATACATGCAGCTTATGCAGGAATGTTATTATTCCTGTTTCATAACACATTGCATAGTTTACCATTTGGAGATAAAAGTATAGTATGATACATAAGTGTATATGTATTTATCTAAGACATATTTTAAGTGTATCTATAATTTCACCACAGATGTCAATGTACAGCTGTGTCTTTATCACCAAAAGGCCTGAGTAGAATAATGTGGAACTCTGATAGTTTCACTCAGCACCCTGCGTGAATCAGGAAGTGTATTCTGCCTCTGAATTTGACTTTACTTTTTAATTTCCTTTTCTTGAATTTTGTTATGTCTCTAGTCTTTTATTTTAATTAAAATTAAATTTAAAAATTAAGTATCTGCTGCTAAGCTGCCTGCCTTAAAGCCAAATAAGAGGCACACATTCTCTTCCTCCATCTCCTGACCACTTTAGCAGATTAAATGTGAATACAAGGAAAAGTGCCCTACATACAAAAAAGCAGAGTAGTTCTCCAATTGTATCTTCTGGCTAAAATTCTTGTTTACTAATCTTGTTTTTAATTAAGAAACCATAATATTTTACATGTATTGCATACAATGAGATGTGTTGATATGTAGTATGTATGGAATGTGAAATGATCAAATCACAGTAATAAACATAACCATCACTCCTCTTGCTTATCATTTTGTGTGATGAGACATTTAAAATTTACTGTCTTAATTATTTTGAATTGTTATTACTAACCCAGCTTTGCAATAGATCACAATTCTTATTTCTCCTATCTAAAAATTTTGCACCCTTTTTTCAGCACATCCTCATGACCGGCCCCTGCCAACCATGATTCTACTCTCTCTATGTGTTCAACTTTTTTAGATATTACATACAGTGTAAGATACACACATGAGATGATTTGTACCTGTCTTTTTTTCACTGAGCATTATGTCCTATAGTTTCATCAACTTCGTCATGAATGGTAAGTTTCCTCCTTTTCTGGCTAATACTGTGTTTATAAACCATATTCATCTGCTCTAATCTATTATGAGTAATACTTCTGTGAACATAAGGGTGCAGGTGTTTCTTTGGCATATTATTTTCAATTCCTTCAAATGCATAAATCTAGATGTGGGATTGCTGGTAGCTGCATTTTTAGTTTTTTAAGTAACTCTCATACTATTTGCCATAATGCCTGTATTAATTTGTACTTCTACCAACAGTGAAACATTTTCCTATTTTTTGCATCTCCAAACACTTATCTTTCATCTTTTTGATAAAAACCATGTAAAGGTATAAAGTGAATGTTGTTCTGGTTTTAATTTGCATTTTCCTAATTATTAGTGATGCTAAGCATTTTTTTCATGTATCTCTTGGCTATTTGTATGTCTTTTGAC